>BEXV01000253.1:410522-422634 GCA_003118195.1 Hemicentrotus pulcherrimus | reverse complement strand
CCCCCCCCCCCCCGCCCCCCTCCTCTTCATGAATATGAATAAATATATATGTATCAAGCAAGAGTAGTTGCCTTTTTGTCTAATAGAAAGACTGGTAAATATGACATTTTTGTGTAACACTACAGCTACACAGCAGTGAGGGCATTAGTAAGAATTACCCACACAAGGTACCTGTGGAACAGTCTAACACGCCTGAGGCGATAGCCGAGGGTGTTTGGACTGTTTTGAAGGTACTGAGTGAGGATAATTTTACTAATGCCTGAACAAAATGCTGTGTATTATTTGTTTTATAAGATTATGGTTTATTTGTTTTATAAAACTATGTTTTATAACATCATTTTACTAATGACCGGTCATTAGAATTGGATAATGAACGGTCATTATCAAATTACGCGTACGGCAAAATAAATGCTTGGTCACGTGTACGCTTTCAACCAATTATTTGATTAGGATCCACGTCATCATCTAATAAATGTATTCATCCCACTTCCCTTCTACTGTACGTATGAGCTTCATCCCAACAAGATGTTGTATCAAATGTATCAGTAGAGGGTATTCATTGACATGTACCCATCAAAAATCTCTTACCATCTAGAATATAAATCATATTACTGTATTTTGTATAAACTTTTTTTAGAGAGAGCTTTCCGTAATACCATCCTCTCTTCCCCTTTCCTGGCCTGGAATCTTTGATCACCAATCAATACATGAGTATATTCACAGTCAAGCTTTGCAAGAGAAACCATGAACTACTAAGTCACTGCTTGATGTGTTCCCAAAGGCGACAATCGTGTAAACGCTTTGAATGAATCAAATTGATGGCTTTTATGATTATCTTTCACTACTCTCCTTTTTTTCTTTTTCATAGGGTGATCCAGGAGATTTCTTTGTGAATGACGAGGTGTTTATTGGACCACCAGGAGAGCAAGGTCTCCCAGGCAGAGATGTAAGTTAATTCATGAACAGATCGTGAATAAATGTGGCTCCTAATGAGGATATAGAAAAGAACAGAACTTTGTTCCCTCTCTCTCTCATTCTTTCACTCTGTGTATGTGTGTGTGTGTGTCTCTCTCTCTTTCTGTGCTTGTGTCTCTCTTTCTCTCTATCCATTTTTGTTCTCTCCCTCTTTTCTTTATTATTGCAAATTTTAAAAAAAATCTTGTTGTATATATATATATATATATATATATATTTTCTTGTTTATTCAACTTTTATTCTATCACATTTCCTTTAATATATCATTACATTCACCAAGAGTGAATATTTTTACAAATGAATGTATGTAAGCAACAGCTAGAACTTTGAAATTTTCAATAAGACGCATATCCAACCCCGTACATATCAAAACATTGTTCTAGTTTATAGCATTGATGGTAAATTATTATTCTTTACATCATCTTTGACCCATTCCAAAAGGGACTGCCATGTCCTGTTTTGAGATGCTTGGCTTCTTCATTTGAACCATCTTTCTTTCTTTCTTCTCTATCTCTTCCTCAGGGTCAACCAGGACAGAGTATCAAAGGAGACAGAGGTGAACCAGGGCACGGTTTTGAAGGCCAGCCTGGTAGAGATGGGCGTGATGGATCTCAAGGTCCTCCCGGTCCCCCAGGGATGCCAGGTCCTCCAGGCGAACCAGCGTACTACAATGGAAATGGAAATGGTGGAAGGGTATGTTCCACTCCATCATTCATTGCACCTTTTTAAACAAACAAGGACATATACTTGTAACAGAACATATCAGTAGATGGATTGGGGGGGGAGTTGTTGGGGGAAGGGGTAAGCTTACTTTTTTGTGCTTGGCTTTACATATTGATGTACATGTCCATACAATCCTGATTCTTCAAATCTTCACCTGTGACCTTTTTTGTAGGGGCAGAAGGGTGAGCCTGGTGAGCCGGGCAGGGAGGGCCAATCAGGTGCCCCAGGGTTCGATGGAAGACCAGGATCCAGGGGCCCACGTGGACCACAAGGACCCACCGGCTACGGAGAACAAGGCCCACCAGGGGAGCCAGGGTTGCCTGGTGAGCCTGGAGGAAGCATTGGGCATTCGGGAGGAGGTGGAGATCATGTAGGGGTGAGTATTGCTTCCCAGAAAATGATGATTGAAGGTATGAGAATTTTGATTGATTGATTAGTCTTTGATAACTTTACTTGATTGCCAAGAAATCAAGTACATGTAATGCTCAGAGATTAGCAATAAGGGGACTTTGAGTAAGACTATCAAAGAGATGTAGCATTTGGGAATAGTTACTATACCAATAGGAACTCAAGCATCAACTTGATTTTGATCCTGGGACCTCGTAGTTTTGTATGTACATGTTGCGAAGTATGGTTTGTTTGTTGGTAGTTCTGAAAGAGAACTGTACAATTTAAGTTCAAAGAATTGATGTCCTGCCACCATTCCTAATTTGGAGGCATCATTTGTTTTTCAGCCTTCAAATCATTTGTCAAACTTTGGATTCCTCTGATTTTCTAAAAACATCTGCGTAAAATGCATACAAAGTACACTTAAGTCCTAATATCTTCTTGTTAAATTCCTCATTTTTAGCGGTATGGAATTATTTGACTTTCTGACCTATGTCCCATTTTTAAAGAGCTTTTTGCAACTGCTTTGTTCTTGTTCAGATGGCCAGGTTTGCCACCATCCAGGACATGCTAGATGGCATGAGAGGACTGGAGGTGGGCACTCTGGCCTTCATCATACGGGTCCAGGAACTCTACATCAGGGTTGAGACTGGCATGCAACAAGTACTGGTAAGATCGATACACCAGCAGCTAGACCAGGACCAGGAACTACTGCTATGATTATTCTAATGCTGTTGAGGGAGAGGACTGTGTAGTATATTACTTATACAGGAGTACATGTAAATCAGAATTCTTGATTGGATTGGTCCAGCAGTGACAAATATGATTCCTTGTAATAATAAAATCCCACTCAGAAGTTATGATTTGGTATTAAGTGTGGTATGGATAGGCATAAACTTTGTTTTTATGATATTCAGATAAATATATTGAGGGAATTTATGACCCCTGACTTATGATAATAGAAAGTCCAATTGAAATAAATGCACTTTCTTTTTATTTTGTTTCCTAGAGGTTTTGGTAGTGTGTGGCATGATTGTAATTCATGTAAACCAGTGATGTAGATCATTATCATGTTTCTAAGTTTAGATCAGGAATCTTTTGTCATTTTTTCTTTGAAATATCTTGTCAGTTTGCATGCAAAATTTACTGTCTCTGGTCTCTATGATTTCATTTTAGCATCTATTCTGTTTTGTGTGTCAAATCTTTTTTGTATATGAGTTTATTTCATTTTCAAAATTGTGTGGCTGTGTGGGCAGTACTGGAACATGAAAGTCATCTAGTTGTCTTTGAGAAATGCCTTTTTTTCTGATTGAAAGCTACTCCCCCTATGCTAACGTACCATCCGTCTGAATTATGAATTGATGCAAAAGTAGACAAGTTGTAAACCATTTTTGCTATATATTCCAATTCTTTCTCTTGCATAGCCATATCAACAAGTCCAGGTTGAATACTAATTGATATGTCCCATGTGGGTTAATTATATATTAACCAAGAATTGACACCAAATATAAAAGTATCAGTTGAATATATGGGCAGGTATCCTAATTGGTTAATTGATACAATTACGTCTCTTTACTAGTCTGTAAAAATTAGTTACATGTGGGACATAATTAATATTCATCTTGGAAATGCCAAATCCTTCCTTTTTAAAGGATTGTTTTATCAAAATTAAAAAAAATAAAAAGTTGAATAAACAATAAACCTGTTGGACTGATTTTCCACTGGGAGGTGTTTGGATTCTTAAATTTGGATAATGGACAAAAAAGAAATAGTACTTTGAAAAAAGTGATACAAATTATAGAAAAATATTCAAAATCAAATTGACGTAAACATTTGAATTTTGAATGTATAAGATGACTTTTCTTGGGTATGTCTCGTATGTCACTTGTCTTTCCATAATGGGGATATTATTTATACACATCCGGCTTGAATTATATCTTGTGGGTGTGGATTGTACATGTACAACTAAACATTGGGATATATTTATTTTGCAACTGTGTTCATGTTGGTTTGGAGAGTATACATGGATATCTAATCGGTGAAGTGATGCTGAAATTGGCAAGAGTGATATGTAGATAATGACCTGTGACCTGCAGCCTTCACAGTAATAATTTCTTCCTTCCTACAGCTGGGAGCTACCTTTACCTTACCACCTACCTCCGAACCACGCCCTCAACCACGCCCTCAACCATCCATTACATCGAGAACTACTACTACTACATTAACACCTACCACCACTGTAAGACTTATGGTTTATCATCACTCTTATACTATCCCTTTCTCCCTTTTTCTCTCTTATTCATCTTCCTCAATTATTTCTCATGTATAGCTTTTCCATATCTCTACTTTTTCACTTCAACCATATTTTCATGTCTTATGTACAATAGATCCTTTTGCTCTCTACTGATATGTAGCTCATTATCTCTCTCTCTTTCTCTCTTCCTCCTTGTCTCTTTCTGTGTGTCTGTCTGTCTCTTTCTTTATCCGTGTGTGTGTGTATGTCTCTCTCTTCTCTCTCTCTCTCTGTTTCTCTCTCTATTCCTTGTCTCTTTCCATCTGTCTATCTTTCTGTCTCTTTCTTTATCTCTGGTTGTGTGAATGTGTGTGTCTCTCTCTCTCATTTACCACATTTATATGTCCTATATACCTTTCCTATCTTTCTAGCTCTTTCACCTCAATCATATTTTCATTTCTTTAATATATACCTCCTTTTATATATATATTGCTCTCTACTGCACTTGCACTACTTCACTTGCATATGCCATGCAACCCTCTATTCTCTTTCTCTCTCTTTCCCTTCGCGTTTATAAATGTTTCTCTTTTGTATAGATCTCCATACTATTGTATAATCCTATGTCTTCTTTTGAAATCTCTTCGTTTTTCATCTTTCCTTACTCACCTTCTCTCTCTCTCGCTTTCTCTCCTTTTTTTTTTATTTGCTACATGTCCAGTATCTCAATCTTCTTATTGTCCATATCTTTCTTGTCTCTTTTTCTTTCTTCATTTCTGTGATCTGTGCACTTACTTATGTGACCTATTTTACATCCTATCTTGCATATCTAAGGTTATCTTTGATTCTTTCGAAGTTTAGATACCACATTCTCTTTTTTCCAACTGATTATTTTTTTGAAATTTCAAAGTTTGTTTTTATAAGTCATTCTATAGTTTATTTCTTGTGCACTGTATATTCATTCTCTGTTTAGAATTTTCTTTTCTTTTTTAAAATATACCCCCCTGGCAAACTGCTTTGTCAGATACCTATAGAGTGGTGAAGTGTGACGTCATCAAAATTCTATTTTTAGAATTTCTCAATTTTTTCTTCATTTTCCGAAAGAGTTTAAAAAATAATGTCCAATTGTTGAAAACCAATTGAATATGTTAAGTATTGGCTGAGACATAACCATCTGAATAAATATATGTCCTATGGGAACTCTGTGTTATATGCTCTGGCTCCTAATGGTTCGTAGCCAGAGCATATAACACCGAGTCCTTGCTCTTTCCTTGGTGCTCTTTCAGAAAATGAAGAAAAAATTGAGAAATTCCCAAAATAGATTTTTATGACGTCACAGCTTCGGTACTCTATACCCTAAACTTATAGTATTTGAATGCACTGGTTTTCTCAATCATTCCCTTTCCAAATAATTTGCATAATTTGATTTTACCTATATTTATTTCTGTTCATGAAACCCCAAAAATTAATCTTCCTGGTATTGCATAACAGCACATATTATCCCAAATTTCAGTTGAACCTAACAACAACAAAGCACCTTAAACAGAACAATGCAGCAAATCAAGAAGAAAGATGGTATAGAAATTATTATAAATGTTGTGACTCTATATGTACTATGTTTACAGTTGCAGGTGACATATAAATTTTGAAACAAAAGCTTTCAGTCAAAAGGAATTTTTTTCTTCATGATCATGCCATTAGATTCTTTATTCTCTATGAAGACAGGTCTGAATTCATCATTTAGCATTTCAATATTGGTGTACATTAGATTTTCATATATTTATAAATGTGTCATATAGGTGTATGTTTCATGTGATAAAGGTAGAAACTGCATGATAATTGTGTGGATTCTTATTTTGTATATTTGCATGTGGGTCTTCAATTCTCTATTTGTGGATGTACATGGTTACCATCACTTTTTATTTAGTAATAGATTAGAGTGGGATCTTAGTTTCTATTTAAGGTTTAGAGCTATACATATAGAAAGACACTGGATCTGTGCAGAGTCCACTTCTCCAGTGCTGTTTTAATACTAATGCTTTCCTTGCAGCTCGCGCCTTTTGTGGAGCCAACCGAGCCTCCTCAGATCCCAGGTCCAGGACTAACAGATAGACCGGAGGAGCCTCTGCTTCCAGGACCAGAAATACCTGTAGCAGACCAACCTATGGTGAGCAAAAGTATTATGTTCTACAGATTCCTACAATGAAATGCTTAATCAATAGATGTTTCATTTAAATAACTTTTCCAATTTCTTACAGGGTTCCCGCAGGCATGGAAAATTTGGTAAAAATCAGTTTAAGTTTGGAACATTCTCTGGCCTGGATGTGTCCTGATTTCCTGCGTTGAATAATGGAAATATTGGGGAAAATTGTTATTAATTAAGGATATTTATAAATGTTATACATGTGATAATGAAATAGTCATTTGGCTAGAGGTGTTGTACAAGTTCCCAATTTTGTATGACTTTGCTAAGAGAAATTGTCATGGATTTGAAGAAAAAAAATCTTTGTGGTACAGAAGTGGAAAAGTTATGAAATTCATTTTTGTAAAAAATGCAGGAACCCTGTTCTTATAATGAATTTGGAACTTGACTACACCATAATCACACATCATTTAACCCCCATCCATTTTGTTTTTCAGCTCTACATGTATGCCCTGAATACACCCCAAGAAGGATACATGATTGGGGGAATCAGCGGTGCCGACTTCAAGTGCTGGAAACAAGCCAGGGCAGCAGGACTGAAAGGAACGTATCGAGCCTTCCTCTCATCCCCTCTACAAGATATCAGGACAATAGTGAGGAAGCAGGATAAAGGCTTACCCATCGCTAACGGAAAGGTAAACGGCCAAGAACCTCATAAAGGACGGGGACTAATTACCAGCAAATATTTTGCTCTGTGTATGTCCAGTTATGTCCAGGTGCCGTGGTAAAGTGGTTCGTTCACTTGACTATCAGTTTGAGGGTTCATGTGCCCATTCACTCTTTTGAGACGATGCCTGAAAAATCCTGATGACTTTTATTTATGTAGTTTATAATTCAGGGTTGGGGGGAACAGAAAACCCTGATTAATTTGTATTCTATTTGTTTGCTTGTCAGCAAATTTTAGGAATATTGTGCCCCCTCTTTTTCAAAATACTGGATCCACCCCTGTTTCGTAGATGCTGTCTGTCATCATCTCTAGCAAGGTGTCGATCAGTCTGCAGAGAAAGGAAGAATTCATGGAGCTAAAATCACATCATTTCATTTCATTTCTCTTTTTGTCTTACTTTCTCTCCCTTACAGCAAGAAGTTTTGTTCAATTCTTGGGATGACATCTTTAGCACGGAGAACGAAGCCCCATTCCATGACAGCTTTCACATATATTCCTTCGACGGTAAAGATGTTATGACTGATCATGAAACATGGTAAGTACTAAGCTGTTGAGAATCTCATGAATATTAATAAGCATGCATGGAGGCGGCCTGATTGGTACTTTAATAGTTAGTGAGCTAAATAAAAGATCAGGACTTGGGGTAAAAATTTACTATTTTTGTAATAATTGTGTTATTTTTTTGGACGTGTGAGAGATTCATCATATAATGGTTGCTCTCTTGTGGGACTGAGGTCCTGGGTTCAACTCCCAGACAAGCTCCCAAACTCGTTAGGTTGGCCGGGGCAGTTAGAATATTATATTAAGTCATCTACTCCCAAACCTATTACAAATCTAATCATGATAAATCATAAAAAAAGAACACAAAACCAGGTGATTGATGACTTTAATATCAGTGTACATTTATTCACACCATTGATGATTACCAACCCCATTGAAAACATTAATATTCAAAGAATATAGTAATACAGTGAAAATTAATGGGGGAAATTTTTCCAGAACAATCTTGGAAGTCAGTGACCCTGAAGAGTTCAATGAATGGATAAATTCCAGTTTACTGAAGCACTCATCAATATAATTTTTTAAGAATATTTTTTAAACTTTTACTATAAGCCTGCAAAAGACTGGGAAACAAAAGAGTCTCAAAAGTATTTCCCCATATTGTCTGTTGAGAGTCGGAAGGATGTTTGCTCTTTGATGAAGGATGACTTAGTGTCCTTCTAGCTCCCAGCCATTTTAATCTAATTTTGATTTGATTTGGCAATCAAAATAAAACCATGAATTAGAAAATCATTTTGTACATTTATTCCTTTATCAGTATTGAAAAAGAACAAAGGCATTTAAGCTGCATGGTGTAATATTTGTATTCCGTCTCTTCTATCTTTCAGGCCTGATAAGTACATGTGGCATGGGTCCTACGCCAACGGTGAGCGAATGGCTGAGAGTTTCTGTGAAGCTTGGAGGGCACAAAATCATTTTGCTCGCGGTCAAGCTAGTCCGTTATCTGATCATAAATTATTAGGACAAGACGAGTTCCCTTGTAACAATGCCTTTGCCGTTCTATGTGTGCAGACAGCTCAACCTAATGCCAGGAAGTAAAATACCATCATCTTTCCTCATAGAGTTCTATCTTACCAATGAATCTTTTGAATGGAAGTACGTTGAGATGAATTTATTATTAATGATGTATTCAAAAGATATGTGATGGAGATGTTTGCAGTTACTACTACCTTGCATCTTGCACACATCCTTTGTTGTTTGGTCAAATCATGTTTGAATTATAAATAATAATAATAATAATAATAATGGTGGCTTCTTATATAGCGCACATGTCCGTCACATTGCGACGCTCCTGGCGCTGCCCCGATTATTACCCTGGCGTTATTATTATTATTATTATTATTATTATTATTATTATTATTATTATGAGGTATGTTTTGAGCAAAGTACTTGTTCACAATTAAGAGCAGAACATTGCAAATCAATAATGAATTGAGATGAACCCTCATGCACACTCCCAAAAATCATTTCAATAATGCTGTTGTTTAAATAATAATTTGTCAGGTGTTTCCCCAATAGTCTATGAAAAAAAGACCATTTTTGAAAATGCCAGGAAGGGTACTGATGAACGTTGTGAAGATCATGATGAAGAAATAGGAAGATGTTAGTGTGAAATAATGTATATTTCTTGGAGTTTAGCTCACACTTGATGTGCCGTACTGGACAAGTACTTCCTAGAGTAAAAAGTGTAAATAATTATTTATGTCATGACAAAATATTTTACGATAATGATAACATTTTGTTGAAATTAGGTCAAATAGTGATATTTGAGGAAAATCATCACAGAAACTGATGATTGAAAAATCCTTCCAATTATGGGCCTTAATATTGTCTTCCATACCATTATGTAGTTGTATATGTGATATGTAAATGGATGCATCTATCAGAGATTACAAAGTCAGTTTTGCAGTTGTAAATTCGATATGAATCCAACTCTCAAATTCAGAGATTAGTAGAACTATTCGAGTCCTCTCAGATGTAAAAGAAGAACAAAATCTTAGTTGATAAGAAAAGAGACATTGGGAGAGAAAGACTGAAGTATTGAATTGAGGGTTATGTAAAAATAAAAGTTGAAGAAATAAGTTTTCTAGTGTGTGTAGAAGGAATTTTCTAGGTTTATATACTTCAAGCAGCTCAACCAAAAACAATTTAACAGGTATGTGAACTGATCACATTGAACGGGTGTCATCCTTGTTTCTACATTTTTCAGATCAATCTCTGGAAAGGATATGAGTTCTTGTAATATAATTGCATTTCAAAAGAAAGTTGCTTTAATTGATTCTGAATAAATTGTAAATTGTAAATTTAAACAAAGTAATGAAAACTTGCTGGACATAGAGTTCGTCCTATTTCAGTTTGAATAATGTAATTACTTTTCTAAAGAAATTTATTTATTGATTCTGAATTATCATGGGTTATTACCAGAATTCTAAATTATCTTTAACTGAACAAAATATGCATTGTATAAATGAGTGGTGAAGACTTCCTTTTTTTTTAACCTTGGAAGTTCTTAAAGATTTTAGAAGTTGGATCCAAATTGCTCATAACATCTGAAGGGGGAACAAGAAATGGAACAATAATTTTGACTCATCCATGACATTGTCTTTCGGAGTGACATTTTGTTCAAAATGTCACCAACTACAAAAAGCTTTGTATTTATCAATAAGAATATCAATTGAAGAATGAATAGCATCTGTGGTATTTTTGTACAGAATAGTTAGGCATTATTTTTCTTGTACATGTACTAGAATTTTTTACTCAGTGAAAAGAAAGGACATGGATCTATACTCCATTTGCAAAAGTGTTTAAACTTTTTGACTTGATATCAAGGATCATGTCAAAGCAATTTGTTGTATGTATTTATTTTAGCAGGTTTAATCAATCCTAGCTAGAAGCTTTTTATACTAACTATGTCTGCTATGCCATAAATTATGTAGAATCCAGGAGGAAAATTGCTTTTTATAAATCTGCAGATCTCAATTTACCTCAGTATGGGATGCAGACACATATTGCGCAAATTTGACTAATTTTGGTGCTAATTTCATATTGCAAAGAGAAAGAAAAAAGCGTAGCTTGAAAAGAGCTGTATAGTCTGTGGAAAGTAGATATTACTGCCTTTTTAGGATTGTCCTTGTAAATATCATGAGTATTTTACCCCCTTTTCCCTTATTAGATTGTCAGTTTGCTATTGTGTAGATATCTGGATATGAAATGTTTCTGTAGGTAAATTAAGACGCATTATTGAAAGTCAAACCTAATCTGGTGCTATATTTATATCGATAATACAAATATTTGTGCTCACATATTTTACTCCTAGCTTTTCTCATATTTTTCTTTTCTTTTTCAAATTGTACACCATTGTTTAACTTTTTTTGAAGAAGTTGTAACTTAAGTATTGCTGCAGACTCAATTGCCCGCTTGCCACTCTGGGGCAACCAAAAACTCTAGCCTATCCAGTCGGGCAACTAATGGAATTACAATCTCTCAACATTTGTTTTTTATGGCGCAAGTGAAGTTGATGGTTGAGCAAGTGGTGACAAAAAACACCACAGTAGACAAATGCGAAGGAAAAAATATTGTTGCTCACTGAAAAATGAGACTTAATTAACCAAAGAGTTGGTGTTTTTGAGATGCTTTGAGGAATCTAACTGTTGTGTTTATTGGCATCCACATGACCAGAAATTTACTATTCCATATGAGTCATGTACATTTCATATGTTGTGGAATTTCAAAATAATCTCAGGCACAAAAATGCTGCATTTAATGCTAACAAAAACATAGATCGCAACCTCAGATCAATGACTTTGCAATGCTGACAAGCCTGACATGCCCAGGAAGACTGACTCTATTGCCTTTTCATTTTTATTTTATAGCTCATTTAAATACTGGATTCATAGAAAAGAGCCTGTAGAATCTACCTATTTGGCGCAGAAGCCTTGCCAATGCCTTAAATCATTGTAGAGCAGGGGGTGTTTCACAAAGATCCTAAGTAGAACTTAACACTAAGTTGGACTTAACAATTATGGACAGCCATTGGAGCCTTAAAATTAAATATTTTCAAAAGCAGAAATTTAAGTATTTTAGATTTTTCATAAATTCCACATCAAGAACATGAAATCCCTGTTGGTAATAGAAAATGTTAATGATTTTAATCAACATTTTATGCCTTTTAAAATAACATTTACAAAATATTCTCATAGATGCCAACGGCTTTCCATAATTGTTAAGTCCAACTTAGAGATAAGTTCAAGTTAGAATCTTTGTGAAACACCCTCCAGGACTTGTACACTGTTATTTATGTTTGTAGCATGAATCCTGAGAAGTTGTTTGTAGAATTATTTTTGCTGCACTTGTGGGGGGGGGGGGG
>BEXV01000253.1:378927-400513 GCA_003118195.1 Hemicentrotus pulcherrimus | reverse complement strand
AGCAGTCTGTTATCCAGGCTACTGTTTGGAGCCAAGCCCCACCCTCTTACCTTCTCTATTTCAGCCATGGATGCCTGTTGGAGGGTGATGAGTACTACTTGGAGATAAAGTTGGAAATCAGAGCCGATGGCCAGGGCTATATCACCAAACACTGACAGGATCTGAGGCTTCACTGTTCTGTGGACGTTGTCATTCTATCAACAAAACAAAAATAATGAAGTGATAATTTGTAGAGCCTTTTAATACGCAGTTTATGCTACATATAACAACTGGACCACCACTCTATTTTGACAGAAATTGAAGATAGAATTTCCAAACCCCTACTGAATGGCCATAAGCATAGTACTAGCGAAGCCTTTCCATACTAGAAAGAAGAAAAAAACTGGCTACTAGCCTATGTGAAGCAACTGGTATAACATCACTGCGATTCACAGCCAATCATGACTCGTCTCAGAAGACAAGACTCAAATGACGATATGGTACAAGAGTGAGGGTCCAGGGCCATCATGGGTGGTAGACGTTGGCCCTACTAGTATGAATCCGTACGAGCACCCTTCATTGGGTGGGCATGTCTCCCAGACTACAGAACACTGTAATTTCACAAGTACTACCAATATGACAATCACTTGGGACCACCAGAGAGAACTATCGCCATTACTTAAGAACTCTAGTCAGAGCTGATCAGGTTGTAAAATGTGCAGTGGCCCCGAAGAATGGAAAAAAACAAAATATTTGTTATGGCACAGATATCCACCATGCAAGGTGTTCCAATATTACCCCAGATATATCAAGGCTACAAATTTATTATGCATAGTATTCAAGGAATTCCTTCCTACCAGTACCCACATAACACAACAATACGTTACAGGATACAATTCCTAAAGCCATAAATCATTCCACAGAGTCACGTCTCCAGGGTTAAGAACCACTGTACACTAAATGCCACTTACCTGAATGTTCTCAAGAAGAAGCGTCATGATTTGAGGGCAGTAAGGAAGAACCTCTTTGTTGAGAGCTCTGCAGATATCGCCTACCAGACCTACTGCAGCCACGCAGACCTGGTATTCTTGGTAGTTCTTCAGGCCAAGGTAAAGGAATGGTGTGAAGTGCTCCATGTACTTCAGGAAGTCAATACCGATAACTGCAGAAGGAAATGGAAACAATGGTTTTGATATGTTTAAAGAGCTCCATCCGAATCATTACGACAAGGCCAACAACTAAAGAGGAAAATGATTGATTGAGATTGAGATTACTAATTTCAAGGTTATCCTTAGATAGCTAGGAAGCCTGTGATAAAAGTTCATCAACTGAGAGACATAGAAGACATTTCAAGTCTCATGCATGTTTTCTGATGTGTGGGTCAGTCTATCCCTCACCTTCAACCAGTGTACCGACAGCAAGCAGAGCATCCTCCTGTACTCCTCCGGACTTTCCGCTTGTGTTATCAAACATCTGTAGTAGAGCATTCATCACATTGTCTGAAATCTTGTTTGCGTCGTCAGGCTTCATTTTCCTCAGCACACTCTGTTGAGAGCAAGAGAGACAATGCATTAAGAAAACGAGTACATGAAAATGTGTTGGTATTTGTCTTACAGTGCTCAACAAATGTGATAAACTTGTCACAAACAACTCTCAAGTAGGCAAGCAACTCTCAAGTAGGGATGGGTGGAAAAAAAGACACTGTTACCCGGAATCGAATAACAATCAAGAATAAGCTCCTTAAATTTGATGTTTGAAGCAATACAATATATCAACACATGCATACCTCAGCTCAGATTGATAAATACTCCCACTTGATATATGTTTTGAAGAAATTAATAGATATCTGAAATTCTAGCCCTTCTTTCAAGTATACCTTTCACAGGCAATTTTCAAATATAATTAAAATTTTAACAAAAAAGATTAAGAAAATTGCTTGTTTTGTTGTGGAATTACATGATCTTGAGTGACCCATGTCCATCAGTGATATTTATATTTTTTTTTAAAGCTCTGTTGTCATATCTTTTTTTAATTATCTGTCTTATCTGAATATTTGACAATCCTCATAAGATTTGAGACAATCATAACCCCTTCTTCTNCCCCCCCCCCCCCCCCCCCCATGTCTGTTGAACATCTGAAAAGTTTGTTTAGGTCAAACCATGTTCTGTACTGTGGCTTCACATGTCATCATCAGACTTGTTGCAGATCAAGCCAGCCAGGAAACAACCACACTCAGATATGGTTTTGTATGTAAAACATTGTATGAGATTCTTACTACTCACCTGTAGTGTGGCACAAAGTAGACTCTGAAGATCATTGTACTGCGTCCTGTCTGAAGCAGTCAGCACATGCGACTGTAAAACAGAGAAACACCATCACAACATAATCAGCTAAATAGCCAACATATACGATTAAATACTGTATATCAAAACTTCTTACATTTTCTGAATAAAGAATCATTGAAAACAAGGGTAATGCTGTGGGATCGAGTTTGTTTTACAAAGTTATCTCTGCCTAGTATTCAACAAGTTTGAGAAATACAAGTGTTTTCTCATGGGAAATCTGACAATAATTAGTCATCTACTCAACAGGTGTTATCAATCATCCAGAGTGAACTCTCAGTTTATATCAGACAGGTCTTACATATAGAGCACACCCTCCACAAACTTCCTCCACCAACGAACCGCCCGAGAGGAAAAATTGTTTCCGACCCAAATCAACACTGGACATTTTCCTATCTCTGGAAGCCAATTCTAAATCATTTTGAAGTGGACTTGAGTTTTGCTGCGTTTGCGATGTTTACATACATTGATAATTTCACAAAGTCTGGATTAAGCAAACATTGATGCAACCTATGGCGGGAAGCACATGGAAACTCCTGATTGTATGTCTTTATTAAAGAAACATAGGAACAGGAGCAAAGTAAGCTGATAGTACTCTGGGTAGATACTCACCTCCATCTGCAGGATGAGCTGTATCCTCCGCAGGATTATGTTAGTGGTATCCAGGACATGCGGGTAGCAATCAGTGGCTGAGTTCTTGACCATCTCCATAAGGGCTTCATAGGCAGCGCTCCTCAAGTTGGCTTGATGTGCGTCGGTTCTGCAGGAGAACATTGGTAGATTCATTTGTTAAGGATAAAATAGCTCACATTTATAATGCGCCTAATACTTTGTTTCTAGGCGCAGCACATAGTATTACCCGGTCATCGGATTCACGATTACCCACAACACAATGTATGCACATTTTCAACTCCTGGGAAGCATTCCACCCAGTCACCATTTTACAAGCGCCGCTTGCTAATCTAACCACATTAACTTTCGCATCCTACCGGGTACCCAGTTAACACCTGGGTGGAGAGTGGCAAATGTAGATCAATGTCTTGCCAAAGGACATTATTGCTGTGCACCTGCATTGTGAAAGGAAATCTCTGGAAGCAACGTGAGAAGACCGATCGTGTAGTACATGAAGTGCATCCAGATTAATGTATGCCTTGAGGTTTGAGAATGATCAAAATGATAATAAATGGGACTCAATCTTGGTTGAAAATCTAATGCACTATACACACTAATTGATATACAAGACTACACACATATCTGGCATACTAGTTTGGTAAAAACTGGTCAGCTATTCTTAATCATATTTCATATATGAGAGCACTGAAGAAAAATGCTTTTCAGGCGATACTTCCAACTAATATTTTCTTCCAATCTGATACAATGATATTAAAGGGATTGGGTATCTTCACCTCAGATTCTAAAAATAATCCTGGATTTAGCTCATGCTGCTATCATAATTATAAACCTTTAGGTCAGTCATGAATCCCATGACTCTCACAAGCGANTTCGGTAGCAGCGAACATAGTTGAATTACTACATGCTAAAGTTAGCAGACGATATTTCTCATGAATTCGGACTTTTGGAAGGCATTTTCGTATTTTCGTATTCCCTTCGGATTTTCGTAACAAATACGAATTTTTCGTAACGGTTGGCAGCTCTGTATCTGGCATACTAGTTTGGTAAAAACTGTTCAGCTATTCTTAATCATATTTCATATATGAGAGCACTGAAGAAAAATGCTTTTCAGGCGATACTTCCAACTAATATTTTCTTCCAATCTGATACAATGATATTAAAGGGATTGGGTATCTTCACCTCAGATTCTAAAAATAATCCTGGATTTAGCTCATGCTGCTATCATAATTATAAACCTTTAGGTCAGTCATGAATCCCATGACTCTCACAAGCGAATCGCCTGTCTGATTATTAAGATATTTATGATCAGACACTGATAACACGTAGGGCCGTGCATCTCAGATTTGTAAACCTGGATCATTGTCAAACTATGCCTTTAAGAATGGGGCCTTTATTTCACAATGAACCTCACCTGTCTGTTGTTTCTAGTAGTTTCTTGACAATGACTTCAAATGCTTTTGACAAACAGTATGTTTCGGGCTCTTTGTCTGGCTCTACTGATGCTGACTCATATGCATTTTCTGCTAGACTTGAAAACGCCTGAAACAGAAAATAGATCACTTGTCAAACAGGTCAATTCTAAAACCTGCTTTATATGCATTAAAATGTAACCTAAACTGTCACCAGTAAATATATTTAAAATGATTAATTCACCAATTTGAGATACCCATATGTGTAGCAATTACAAATTCAGAAGTTCATAATTTTCTCAATTTTTGTCAAATTTCATTCAAACTTTCACCACTCGTTTCTCTGGTTTCTTTATTCATCAATTGAATTGAATTGAATTTATTAACGACACAATAATGACAGTATATGAAAAGTCATACAATGTAAAGAATAATAATGATATATGAGTACATAAAGGAAGAGTAATGTTGAGTGAACAGTAATGGCTCTAAAACAATACTTAGACATAGATCTTCAATCCATTTAATGTACAAGATATAAACATAACTATGTGTATAACTATTAAGATGATGACGTTGTTAATGGGTAGAAGGTTGGCATGCCCTTGATCCCTACAACTCTCAACTCCTTACCCAGCAAACATTGGCAGCAACTCTGGGCTCGTTTCCCAGGCACTCGATGAGAGCCACCAGCAAGCTGTCAAAGTATGGCTGCCCCAGGACGGCCTGGGGTAAGAGTTCACAGATACGGCCCAGTGTCCAGGCAACCGTATCCCTGACGATGACACAGGGGTCAGCGAGAAGCTCGATGAGGACAGGGAAGGCTTGCATCACGAGGGGGTTGAGAAGAGTCTCTTTGGGACCCTCCAGGATGGAACCTGAAAGTGTGGATAATAATAATAATCATAATCATCATCATCATCATAATAATCATTATCATAATTATAATAACAATGAAATTATGTCCTGTGTGACCCAGGGTAGCCCCATCAGTATAAATACTCTTCTGAGGGCCTGGTAATGATATTGTTATCTGAATAATAAATCAATCAACAAATAACAGATACATGTATGGTAATTTTGTTTAAGGGGTGAATAAACCAAACTTTCCATGTGAAGTTCCATAGACTGATAACTCGGTTCCACTGGTGGATTCTTTCATAAAATCTCTTAATCAATATCACTACTACCTTCGCAATCTAAACTATAATTTACAAATTAAAAAAATACATACATGCTTATTCCTAACGCCAAGCATATGATGAGATTTTAACAAATAGTTATCTGACACACGCTATGTCAGCAATTGCTCCTGGCATTATTGTGTCAAAGATATATGGTTAGGGTTAGCATTTGAATCAGATTTGAGAGTTTAATCAGATTAAGGGTTAGGTAGTGTGTTTGGTCTAAGGTTGTAGTTAGGAATTTGGTTTGTGTCGATATGGAGGACAGAGCAATCGTCGTTCGAGGATGTGTTATAACATCATTCATTCATTTATTAATCAGCCGGTTTGTAGATGAAAATCTGTAAATGGGCAGGTTAAGGTCATTTTTACCAAAACGGTTAAATCAATGAGATGAATACTGATACATGCTCATGGAAGCTATGTAATCATTATTGATGTATGCATTGACGGTACATGCTATGAAACACTAGTGGAAGGACTCTTCTCAAGAGGGCAAACAAAAGGTATTTTTCCCATGTGCTAATTACGAATTGGTCCATTGCAACCACAGTGAGACAAGAAAAGTGAGCTCCTAGGACATACCAAACGCCATGACAGCGGCATCTCTGTATTGCCAGTTATCTGATCGGATATGATTGTGGATGAACGGAACAGCATGGGAGACGATGTCATCTTCACAACAATTGGCTAGAAGCATCAGACATACTCCGGCGGCTTTACAGGGATTCCACTCATCTTCATCGTCATTTTCATCTTGCTGTGATGGAGAAACAAAACAGACAAAATAGATAACACAATACTTGGCGTGGAGATAAAAGATCCTTAGTTAACTCATAAAACCAATAGGGTGTTTGACCAAATGAGCAAAGAGAGAATGAATGAGTGACAGTATGAGTGAATGTGGCGATCCACTAGACGATCTAGAAAAATAATTGTGCAGCTCTTATTTAGTCAAAAATATTGATAAACACCACTCAAGTAAGACCAGAATAGCAATCTTACTGACAAGTGTTGCTTACCTATGCATTACATCAATAATGGTCACTTTGGTCCAAGTTTCAATTGAAAACAATGTAGAGTCAAACATGTTTATTAAGGCAACCCAATGTTAACAGAGGCCAATGTAGGTAGGTGGTCTTTCTTGACAGGTTCTACAACAAATATTTCCTCATAAGGGGAGACAAAAGGCATGGCCCCTAAAGACAGGTGGCCACTAAGACAGATTCAACTGTACATTCTACACAGGTGGCCATTAAGGTACGTTTCAAGGTCCTAATAACCTACCTGTGATGTCAAGGTCATGACAAGGATATCCACCAAGTACTCTAAAGCCCCTTTAGCATAGAATTTACTTGTGTGCTCAGGTGCTCTGTTCATCTCCTCTGCCTGTTGGGTGAAAGAACATGTGGTAGAAATGAGAGAATAGCAATTCCTAACAATTCTATATTCATGGTATCTTTCTATAGCACATCCCAAGATTAAAAAAAAAAATTATTCAGTGACTTGATTACTTAAAATCAATCGTGCCTCAAAACTTTTCTATTTCGGCACATGTGAACATACAAGCTTCATTGGAAGCTGCACCTTCAATGTTCTTCTTTTTAAAAACAAAATTATACAAGATACTAGAATTATACAAGGTACTAGAAATATAAAAGGCTCTAGTGAATTGTGATCTCGGAGACTGTATTCTTCCAGTCACCTCCACCCAACAGATTTTATCTAAAGTCTCCATAGGGTGTGTTCATTTGTATAAAACATCACACTGGAATATGAACAATACCTCTGAAGCCTCTATTGCCAGGTCCATCTCCTCATCACAAACGTTTGACCAGAACTCGATTCCTTGCAGCCGAACTTCATCTATATCACTCTTCATGGCGTCTATCGTGATCTAAAAATGAAAGAGGGAAAATGCAATACTGTGCTATCATTTAGCTGCTCATGCAACATGTAATAACAAATTATACTGAACTCTTATTTTACATTGATCTGAATACTTAAATCTACACCTTCACCACCTGCCCCTACCGACTTGATGGGGCAAATATTTTAGAGAAGATCATCTGGGGCATTATTTACAAATTATCCCTTTGAAAATAATTATATAATGTTTTGAGATATCAGGATTACTCACAGCAAAGAGGGCGCTGCCCATGTAGTCTTCCATGTGGACGTAGTAGAGTGACATGATCTTGACGAGACACTGGAGGGCAGCAACACGGACCTGTGTATCTTTGACTTGTGTAGCCTCACACACAACCTGCATGATAACATGCCTCTCCGTCTGTACAAATGGAAGAAAAGACATTCTGATGAATAGCTTTACCACATTAATTTTAAGACTTATATTAGAAGCAAACATACAAAGTCATGTTTCCAAGCTTCTAACACAACTTTACAGGGCCCCAGAGTGTGATAGCAAGTATAAGGTCAGAGAAAATGAAGGGGTCAGTAGAGATAAATACTTTGACTAACTCTATAAGTTGGGGCTTTGATCGGATCGAAAGATCAGAGTGACACCCTCGCACCTTTGATCGGTATCAGCAAAAACTATCAGCAAAAGTATCGGTTCAATTTTTTTTTTTAAATGCCTAAAAAATATGCATAGCTGGGATTATCTTGGATTTAAATGACAAGGGAAAAAAATGTGTGCCTACATTATAATCCAAGATGGCGGTTTGCACGTTTTGCCTCTTAATTTAGACTAATTTTATCAATTTCACAGTCATGAAAAGGGACTTAATATCAACAAACACGGTCTGCAGCAACTCCACATGACAAAATAATCTGATGATCGGTTACAGGGTTGACTTAGACTAGGCTCTGTACAAACCTCCATCCATGTGAATTTGTATCAAAATCCTTTTCGGGATTCTTATGCACCAGGCCCATTTGCAATTCCGAGGGTCTGGTCCACATATAACCGGATACCTGTTTGCATCCAGCCCTGGCTCTTGGCAGTTTATAATACTCTTGGTTATTTCAACATGATTTTGTATGCAGGTTTTCTTCCCGATATGATTCTACGATCTTCAACCCTCTCATGATCAATAGGCAAATCTAGCCTAGTTTGGTATCCATCCCTTCGTACACAATGACACCAATAATGAACAATTCCAAAACGCAATGCCTCACATTCCATTGTCATAGGATTTTACAATATCTCAAGAAATTTGATGTTCTTTTTAATTTTCATTATCTTTCAAATCAAGACAAAGTAAAAATAGATATCCCAACAAAAATTGTACTTACATTTTTTTCAAAGTTGGCTTTCGTTATTTCCAGTGAATTCAGCAATGCGTTGGTAGCAGCCAACTTGACATGCATACTGCAGGAAGATAGAACGAAGAATAAAGATAGTCTTCTTACACATCATTGTCTATTACGTTTCTTCCCGCTAACACCCACTACTCAAATCAATATCTCTTTATCTTGCTTAGTCCATTTCATGACTTCCAAACTTCATTTAATTCAGTGTTTCTAAGTCAGGGGGGAGTAACTGTATTGTCTATAAAAACTAGCGACAAATATGTTCTTATACTCCTTTTCACTATTTCATTACCGTATGTTAATAATTACAGATATAGCAACACAATTTTTCAAATTTTGAAAAGAGGAAAGAAGATTAATGTACTTACTTTGATTCTTCTTTGCGCATGCCTTGGACGATGGCCGTCAGGATTTCATTTGAATTTGCTCCTACAAATTTCAGTTCCTAGACACAAAGCAAAGATGAAAACATAACGTAAATTAATACGGCAATTGACATTTATGAATAACTGGAATGTAAATGTTTATTGCCTCATATTATTCTTGATCTCTTGGGATGACAGCTTCTTCTCGTAATACAAGGATTAGTTAACATGAAAAATATATATACCCTTATCTTTCAATTTGTAAGGCAGTTAGTACAATGACACATAAAACTCCACAATCAGATTTCACTTCACTATTGTAATATTAGAATCTTATAAAAGGTGTTACTGAAGTAAATCTACTATGCAAAAATCTTTGTGGATTGCAAAATTTAATGTCATGATTCTAATTTGTTCCATGAAACTTTTGTGGATCTGGACAACTTTCAAAATTTCAGAGTTTTTTCCATGCAAAACCTTCCTGATCTTACTTACAATATCTTGACAGATGTATCCAATAGCTTCTAGGGAACTCTCTTTGAGGAGATCAGTGTCTTGAGCGGGGTTCAGGACGTTGCTGACCAGCTGCGGCAACAGCTCTGGCCACAACTCTGCGGGCAGCTCGGTACATGCTATCCCTGCTATACACTGTGCTGCTGAGCTGGGTCTGTGGACCTCTGTACCTAATGTGAGCAAAACCTGACAAGAAAAAAAAAAAAAAAAATTATAGATGTTAGAGGCTATAGCCAGGACTCTCAGCAGTGCTCACAACCGTATCCCTAATTAGTGTTTCCCTATGTTTACACAGCAATGCAAACCTCATAAACGTATTAATTTATTTCTAACTCAAACAGGCAAATTTTTGAATATTTTCTATGATCACAGCTTTCATCAACTTAATTACAGAAAAATATGCATTGTCAAAAAATATTAAAACACAACACACTTTATGAATAAGAAAGTCTTTATAAAATGTCAATTATAAAGTTGTCCATGTTACGAGAACTGGACATTCTAGAGCACTGGAAGGAAGTTCCTAACAGCTGATTTACTGATTATAGTTTGATTGGTAGACGGTTATCACAGTGCAAGTATTTAACCCTAAAATTGAAACAATGAAACTACAGAAGAATCAAACTTGCACATCATAAACAAAACTCTACTATTTTAGAGGGCGTACTTGGGAAGCAGTTTTTTTTACTGAAATATTTAAAATAAAACTTGAATAAATCAATAATAAATGAATAAATAGATGGATTTCTACCTGTCTCTTGATATTGGTCCTGACATCCAATGCTAGTGCTAACCACCTGTGCTGATACTGAAGGCGAACATTGGGATCTTTTGATGTGAGGGCATTCTTCAGCTGTAGACCTGCTGCAATGCGGGCCACTTGCCCATTGCTGGGGTTTACAAGGATCTCTGAGAGTTGGTTGAGGAATTGTGGCTGTGCAGAAACAAATGAAATTGGAATCAAACACCATGTAATACAAAGGATACAAAATTGATTGATTGATTAGTTTGAAGGTTTATTTTAGCGGACTGCTAAGTAAGCACATGTATGCTTGTAAGTAAGCAGCCAGGGGACCGTCTGAGGGACTTGGTGATGAGGATTAATAGTTTATTAAAAGGACACTAGCTAATTCACTTGGTTTTGTACCCTGGACCTCCCAATGACAACATCAATGCTCCATCACTAAGCTATCTCACCTCCTCTTGATACCAAACATTAATTACATGTTTATTCCAAATACATGTAAGCAGAATCAAGATTTTTTTTTTTTTACACGAACTATAGCACATGCAGTGGAACACTAATGCTTTCACTATATATTCTCCAAACACACATTATTCTCCAAACACACATCCTACTTCATGTATGAGAAAGGTAAACAGATAAATAGCTATTCTCCATTCAGTACTGGCTTCATGTTAAAAAACTTTATGAGATTTCCATGCGTTGTATTCTTGTTTAAACCTTTAAGTGATTTTATGAACAAAACTGCCATAATACTTACAAAATTGTCGATGGCTGTCTGTTCTAAAAACTTCTGTGCCCGTTCTAGCTCCGCAGTATCTGAATAAGAAAATGAAATTACATTCATTGTTCATGTATTATATAACTTCAGGCAAGAAATACAGAAGTTTACTCACAACATAATTACAGTTGGTGACACGCTCAAATATGGAGAAGAAAAAAAAATTCCTTTTCTTTTTAATTTTTGTTAACCCATTCATCTGAAACTATTTCATTTTCATTTCATTTCGTTTATTTCCATTTCCAACAAAATATATAAAGTACATAGGATTGCATTGATTGTGCATAGTAAAACAACGAAACTTAACAATATATTTGTAATTGGTCTACAGTAATTGGTCCCCCCCCCCCCCCATTTTTTCAATAAAGCATTTTGTTTAATTGTGAACATTCAGAAGCAGTACTTAACTTAACTTTAATTAAGACTTACATGTAGGCCACTATTTGTACAATGTAGCTCAAGTGGGGATCAATTTTGAAAGCTTAAAGATTAAGTTGAGTTCTGGTCATGCGATTGCATTGTGAAAGAAACGGTGTGGAATCGATCAGAAAAAGTTGATCATGTAGCATACAAGTATACATATTGGTGTGTACAGCAAAGTTCTGGTATCGTCAAAATTATAAGAAATTTGGCCCAGTCTTGGTTAAAATATCAAGCACCGTACAGTGTACACAGAAAGATGTATATGGGTCTACATAAGCATGTGGCATAAAAATGAGGCCCACATTAGGCTGTTATACATGTACAGTGTATGTCATATTTACAATATGAAGGCATTTGAAGAGCCTTGTATTTCTGGGAACATTTTTCTCTGCTGTTCTTCCAAACTTGCAAAATAACAATGAAAATGCACACAAATTATTTTTCACCCCTCCCCAGAACTCAACCTTCTCTTTAACCATGCAGCACATCAACTATCCTACTGAGTACATGCCTACATGCATTTACATGTACCGGGTACATAGTTTGCAATCAGCTTGGCTGTTTGAAGATAGGTTCTATGTTTTATGTCACCAGGTTGGACAGTGCCGAATAAAGATTTTAGGACATTAGTGCCGTAGCTGTACTCGAACCTCATACCATGTGAGCTACATTCCGGTGACGTACATGTACCAATGCACTAGACCAAGACACCTATAATCTAGGTTGATTTTATACACACTAGCTATTCACATTTTTTTCTTCAGGTGATTGGTACAGGCACAGGCTCAGATCTGCCTAGCATAGTCAGGGCAGGAAGCCACTTGATGGAAAATTGCCAGAAATAATCATTGCACAATACAATACCATTGTACTAGTCACTGAATGCACCGTAATGTGGTGACGCACTTTAAAATGCCTCACAGAATCTCTTTATTGGACTATTTCCTGGATGACACGAGAAGAGTAGCAACAATGATCTTTTCAAAACCTTCTAAGAAAGACATATGCCTTAAATACATGTGTGTGACCTGGACTTGTCATTCTGAATTCAGTTAATGCTTGGCAACATATCAATTTCGAAGAGATTACTCAAGTCTCTGAAAACCCTCCATTCCTTTTGAGTAGAAGAGCAATACTTCTAATACTCTATAATAAAGAAAGAAAATACATGGTCAGGTATGTAACCAAACATTCAAAGTAATTTTTAAACATTGCTTTAAAAACAGGAGACAGTTATTGGGTACATTTAGGCCTACATGAATTCTCATTCATTTTTTTTTTAAACTCCATAACAAGTCATATTTTCACAGACCTCTTATCTAAACTCACAAAGGTAGAATGTGCCATGCCTCTTTCCCATACTATACTATGGTTAGCAAGAGTCAAAGCATGTGGCTTCATTGCACTTACCAGCAGGTGCACTAGTTCATACATGTGGGACTAAATATAATCTAAGGCTGTGCATAACTGTGTAATGAGATACTCGAGTACACTCCCAGGCTCACAGGCGAATAATGAATACTTGGACGCTATTTTTTTTAATTTTTATAAATATTTTGATGACGTTGTAGGAAGCACCCCACAGTCCGGCTACGAAAACACATGCTTTTTCACTGCGAGTTGCGATTGAAGGGACCGATTTGTGCTTGTGAACTTCTCACAAATTATAGTAACAATGTTGTTGTTAAAACTAAAGATGACAGACAGACAAATTATCCTCCAAGTTCGAACAGAAGTCTGGACATTGGCAGCTAGTTTGGTCCTAGTTTCTGAGTGGTGAGTAGACATTGACGGGTGAGCTTCGGCTGGCAGGCACAGTGCCAGGTGGAAAAGAAAGAAAAAAAATTGGCAAAAAAAAAATGGCTGCCGTGTATTCTAGTACAAGAAATCGTATTGAAGTAGTTGTCAACAGTGCGAGTACTCGAGTACTTGTCGCAGCCTTAATATAAACAGAACACCAATTTTTTTTTAAATTTATTTTTAGCCTGACTGATGAACACAAATTGACACATCAGATTTTCATGTTTGAACACAAAGTGTAACAAAATCTGGTAGATAATAGATATAAAGAGACAATCTTCCCTTAGTTCCCTTGGAAACTTACACTTCCTGAATTATTGTTGTTTCATGGTATAGATATGCTCATTTCCCTGTTAGCTGTGCAACTTCACAAATAAAAAATACTGGGAGTCACTTTACAAAACCAACTCCATGACAGGACTTCTTACATGTATCTTGTATCGTTGTCCATGTATGATCTACAGATATCATGAGACATTTCATAGAGCCGACTCACAATTTCTCAAAGTCATGACATGTGAAATATTCATGATAACGATATGTATCGCCTATCGGCTGAAAAAAGTCTTTGTCACAATTCATATATTTAATCCAATTAAATTTTGCGGCTCTACTTGTTCAGACTTCATGCAAAAGTTGTTATCTTAATAAATACATGTATGCTTCAAGCTGAAAAATNCAATTAAATTTTGCGGCTCTACTTGTTCAGACTTCATGCAAAAGTTGTTATCTTAATAAATATGCTTCAAGCTGAAAAATATTACATTTTTCTAGAGACACATCAACATAGAGTAAAGGAGGGGGTTTTCGGCCACTTAAGACAAAATCCTATTTTTTGGACCCTTTACTTCCTATTTATTATCATTTCTTGTTCAAATCATGAAGCAAATATTATTATTATTTAATAAAAAAAAAGGATCCCCCCAAAAAATCATGAATTACCATGACAATATTCATTTCAATTTTCACTGTTTCGGAGTCAGTTATCGGCATAGCGAGCAAGTTTTCGGCCGCATGTACAAAGTCAATAGGGCGCGCGCTCGCCGGGCGGAGCAGGTATCCCACGCCGGAGCTCCCCGGGCCGAAAACTAGTACTGCGGTGATCGGCAATTGGAATCTGAATTAGACAGAGATATCGTGCGATGAGATACTTTTGAGCTTGCGACTAGCACAAAATCAGGCTCTAAATCTGAAAAATACTTGAAATAAAGCTCATTTAATAGCACCCATATTTCTTACAGACACGCGTAAGATACTCAATTTTTCAGATTCAAGTAGCGGGACCGCCGATTACATCGCCAAAAATCTGTGAACTGGAGCTGGTTGATTACCCCCTCCTTTAGTCTAAGCATCAATTTTCTCTAACCACCGTTCGTACTGGCCTCCTGATGCTGATGGACAGGAGGGTAGACAGAGGAGAATCCGGGCACACTCAACCCAGAGGACGACTCGGCCACGCTGCAAAAAATAGTGATTTTATGTCATTTTACCCTTACCCTAAACCTGCTGAGCAGAGTCGTCTTTGATCTGAGTTAGCCCGACTCCACAGAGGACTACCAATAATGATCACATTTGCGGTTTGAACATAGACTACTGTATCATGTAGGGGCCTGTCGTATGGATGATTTATTTACAAATTATGGAAATATTTTCCTTCCTAATGTCTGTGATTGTGCCTCGCTTTGACCTTCATTCATCTACTTGTGGAACTCAATTTGTACTAATCTCTCCAAATTGGTGAAACCACAAGTTTTGGATGCAGGATTTATGCTGCAGTCTTTCCACAAGAGGTGGCATCTTGTAATTTTGAGGAAAATTCAAAAACAGAATGCCGAATTCTGAATCAAAGTTTGCTCCCAAATAAGTAGCTGAGAACAGACTAAATAGAATAAATTATCTGTACTAACACAGTCTAGATCATAGAAACAACAAAAACAGGCATGTAACTTTATATTTTATTTTAACTAGGGTAGCGCGCCCAGTATTCGGTCCATTCCAAGTATTCGGTCAGACAGCCATTTCTGCAGCTGTAACAATTTTTAAAATAACTAATGAGCCGCGAAACTTGCACAAATCAGGCAGCTAAACAATTTTTCTTAACTCTCAAAATTAAATCAGATATAGGGCCCCGGAGAGATCTCCAGCTTAGCTCGAAATTGGTCAGTGTCGCCCCACTTTCTCCACTTCCGTGTTCTGTTAGCACATGCGCTAACGTGCATATCCATGTGTAGAAGTCTATTGCGAAACAACTTTGTGTGCTGTCGCAATGAATTTAGTATGTGTGTGAAGAGGAGCTCTTCTGTGTTTGCTCCATCACAGCGAATTTGCAAATGACGCACTTGCCGTTGTGCAAGAGGTAATTATACGATACCCTTGCCATGCGGTATCGCTCGTCCAGTATTCGGTCAACGCATGGACAATCAGTGCTTTATCGTGCAATTGTGTGAAAATGGCGTGCAAATACGCTTCGCTCCTCGGCAACGGAGATTCAACGCACAAATCGCGTGAACGAATGCTAGTCTAATCGGCGCGACCGAATTCTGGGCAGAAAAATGCTCCGTCTTCTTTTGGAAATATTTGTCTTATCATCATTCTTTATTTTAAGTGACTATATAATCCTGTCACAGGAATATTTTTCGTTCTATTGATGGGTAGATTGCAAAATAAGAGAGGTAAGAATTCAAAATATTAGTGATTTCCCCTAAACAGTGACCGAATACTGGGCACTCTACCCTAGTTTAGTCTTAATTTAGTCTAGACTCTAGTCTACTGCAGATGGATAGGGAAAATATAATATTGTTTCATTAACAATTTACATTTATTAAGTTACACAGTTGGGAATGTACTTTAGCCTCTGCTCTAATTTATTTTGTGCTGTATTTAGTGACGTGAGATGAGTGTGCTAATGCATGCTGATCAGTGCTGAAAGTGAAACTAGATTGTGCACGATGAAATGCAGTGCATTGCCATTGACAAGAAGTGCACCAAATGAATGACCACACAAATCGTCTTGTGAAACAGAAAATACTCACCGGGAGACACGGTTTTCTCAAGATATGCTACTAGATCCATGATGTTGCTCCTCCAGATGATAGGTAATAGGAGGAAATACCTTAAAAACTTGTCACAATCACCGCTTCAATCACGAAAAGCTCGTTTTTTAGCCGGTAAAAGGTGTTTCTTGGCCTCAACTCTCCTTCGCTGATATTACACATGGGGCGCCAGTGCGAAAGCACAGGATTGTGGGAAATCAGGGGAGCTCGATCGCGAATATAATGTGTATGTAGCTATGCATGCGAGAGCTATACATAGCTGCTGTGTGTCGGGAGCTAAGCTAGCTCGCTGCACAATCCTTTGAATTATGTCCCGTTATAAGCTGACGTGTAATTGGCCACTGATGGTGAAACGGACTGCGCTAGGGATAAAAAATAAATGAAATGCGAAAACTCATTAATATTTTGCTGTTCTGTTCTTTGGAAGAAATGTATGTACATCAATTCATGAATAACTAATTGTTAAAACGAATGAATGACTTTATTTATCACTACAAAAAAGATCATCCTACCAATTCTGAGGTACAAAATACATGTGACAACAATGTTGATGTACATAAATTTCTTTGCAGAATCTGTTATACTTCAGGTGCACTCAGAATTAACCAATCATTGCTTCCGTTTTATATCGCATGTATCGCAGTACATCTATAAAAGGGGAATTCCACCTGATTTTGATAAAAGTAGAAAAACACAACAAGAGAGAAACTATCCGATTAAAAAAATAGGAACGTTATGAATTTGTTGAAGTTGCCATCAATGAAACACAAATTTGCAACTGGTGACGTATCTTAATTGCTAGCTCTCCATTTTGCTGATTGATCGCACCTTCCAAAATTCATATAATTCTTTCGTATATTATTATATATTATTATTCTTAATCGGTTTTCCTCATACTTTCACTCAGGGGCGACAGAGCGCCTTCCAAAGTGGAGGGGAGGGGGGACCAACAAAAAAAGGGCAATTTCGGGGGAAAAGGGGCACGTACAAAAGGAAACCTCACAGTGAACACATACACCATTTTTTAGACAATGGTATATACCCCTTGAAAGGCCCCTACATCGTCATGGCACCACAATGGATGGCATTACGGAGAGGGTGCTCCCGTGGTGGCAGGGAGGCACGGTGCCCCCAATTTTTTAAGGACCCTAAAAGTGTTTTTTGTTTTTACATAGGAAAAGTGTCCCTTTAACTAGTAAGAAGTGCCCTTTTCTCTTTCACCTCTGATAAGTTCCCCTTTTTTTGTACTGCCACTTTCCCTTCGACAAGTTCTTAGTGTCCATTTTCCATTCTCATTAGTGCCCTTTTTAATCTCTAGTAAGTGCCCCTTTTCACTTGTGATAAGTGCCCCCTTTACCTCTGATAATTGTCCTTTTCAAATCTGCGAGGTGCCCCTTTCACTTCACAAGTGCCCACTTTCCCTTGTAAGAAGTGCTCCTTCCCTTTTTAATAACTCCCCCGTTTTAACTCAGATAAACGCACTTTTTTTTCTTCACATGTGCCCCTTTTCCTTTCAAATAAATGCCAATTTTCCTCATGGTAAGTGCTCCCATTAAAAGTTCTTTCCCCTTCTCATAAATGCCCCTTTTCACCTATGAAAAGCGTTCCTTTTTATTATCATAAGTGCCTCTTTTCATGTATAGTAAATGACTCTTTTCAGGTACGAGAAGTTACTCTTTTTCTGAAATGACAAGTGCCCCTTCCCNAACAAGACCCATTCTCCCTCTTTTGTCATAATGTACGCACCCAGTGACCAGGTTACTCTCTGTGTTACGCGCCAGTGCACACTGCGGTACTTGGTGCGAAGCTCTGTGCTAAGTTGGTCGGCTCGGTGAGCAATCGATTTTATGAACGAATTCGGCCCAAAGTTTTCCATATGTCCATTTTGCTGATTGATCGCACCTTCCAAAATTCATATAATTCTTTCGTATATTATTATATATTATTATTCTTAATCGGTTTTGCTCATACTTTCACTCAGGGGCGACGGAGCGTCTTCCAAAGTGGAGGGGAGGGGGGACCAACAAAAAAGGGCAATTTCGGGGGGAAAGGGGCACGTACAAAAGGAAACCTCACAGTGAACACATACACCATTTTTTAGACAATGGTATATACCCCTTCAAAGGCCCCTACATCGTCATGGCACCACAATGGATGGCATTACGGAGAGGGTGCTCCCGTGGTGGCAGGGAGGCACGGTGCCCCCAATTTTTTAAGGACCCTAAAAGTGTTTTTTTTTTTACATAGGAAAAGTGTCCCTTTTCTTTTTCACCTCTGATAAGTTCCCCTTTTTTTGTACTGCCACTTTCCCTTCGACAAGTTCCCAGTGTCCATTTTCCATTCTCATTAGTGCCCTTTTTAATCTCTAGTAAGTGCCCCTTTTCACTTGTGATAAATGCCCCCTTTACCTCTGATAATTGTCCTTTTCAAATCTGCGAGGTGCCCCTTTCACTTCACAAGTGCCCACTTTCCCTTGTAAGAAGTGCTCCTTCCCTTTTTAATAACTCCCCCTTTTTAACTCAGATAAACGCACTTTTTTTTCTTCACATGTGCCCCTTTTCCTTTCAAATAAATGCCAATTTTCCTCATGGTAAGTGCTCCCATTAAAAGTTCTTTCCCCTTCTCATAAATGCCCCTTTTCACCTATGAAAAGCGTTCCTTTTTATTATCATAAGTGCCTCTTTTCATGTATAGTAAATGACTCTTTTCAGGTACGAGAAGTTATTCTTTTTCTGAAATGACAAGTGCCCCTTCCCCTCCTGTTAAGTTTTCTTTTCATCTCTGATGAGTGCCTCTTTTCATCTTTAATAACTGCCCCTTTTATTTTGACACGTGCCCTATTTCCTTTCTAATAAATGCTCCATTTCCTTCTTATAAGCGCCCCTTCTCCTTCTCAGAATGCCCCCTTTTCATCTCTGATAAGTGCCCCGTTTATTTTTCATTCTCATACTAGCCCCTTTACATATCTGGTCAGTGCCCCTTTCAGGTGCAATAAGTGCCCCTTTTCACCTCTGATAATTTTCCTTTTAACAATTATAAATGCACCTTATAACCTTTAATTAATGCCCCTATCAAAATCCGATGGGTGCCCCGATTCCGTCGACACATGCCCATTTCCCATTCTCATAAGTGCCCTTTTTTCATCCCTGGTGAGTGCCTCTTTTCAGGTGTAAGTAGAGTAATTGGCCCATTTTAACCTCTGATAAGTACCCTTTGTACTTTGACACGCGCTCCTTTTCTTGGCTTATCCTTTTCGATAAGCGTCCCCTTTTCCTTTCAACATGAAACGTGCCCCTAATTTAAAGCGACTTAGAGCAATTTCCCCCATTTATGGATGATATCATTATGTTACTTATCAAAGGTCTTTTTAGTCTTCCGTTATGAGAATGTGCTCATAACCCCATCCGGATTGGGTTTTTTTCCTCGTAATAAAATTGGTTGCACTGCGACCTCACTGCTCGTTCGGCGCTCGCACATATACCATTATACCCAACTGCAAAGCACGATGCTTAAAGGTAAAGACCAGTATTGGAAACGCCCCAATTTCAAAAAATGAAATGGAAGCTCTCATTATACCAATCATGTGAAAGAATATGTTTTGACTATGCCTAATAGTAATACATGATGATAAAAAAATTGCCGAGAAACCGCCTACTAATTCATATATTTGGTAAATTTGTTTCTCTCATGGTCTGTGAGAGATATAGGGTAGTCCCACATACGCCCTACATCTTTCTGTGTATAGTGCTTGTAAATTTACGAAGAATGGGCCAAATTTCTTATCGTTTTGATTATTCCAGAACCTTGCAGATGCTAGATGATCAACCTTTTCTGATTGATTCCACAACGTTTCTTTCACAATGCAATCGCATGACCATAACTGGTCTTTACCTTTAAGTAAAATCTTGTACGATGTATAAAGAGAAACAAATATTGAAATTATCCCTGATAATTTAATCACAATGTAGGGGAGCATACCAATGTCTAAAAAATTGTATATTTTCGCTTTGAGATTTCCCTTTGTAGGTGCCTTTTTTGTTGGTGCCCCCCCCCCACTTTGGACGTTGCTTCAGCACCCCTGGATTTGATGGTCTGAATATCAATTTTCGAGCGAGCGAGCAAACATTTAAAGAGTTGTGAGGTCGCAGTACAAAAAAATTACATCTTATAAAGAAGACATAAAACATACCCTAAAGAAATACTGAAAATTTCTTTTATGAGCAACATGATTATAACATACGTAGCTAGCGAGCGAGCTCTGGGGAAAATCAAAGAAAAGGGGGCTCTAATTCGCTCTGAATTAGGGGTGCATGTCATGGTGCAAGGAAAAGGACAGTTATTATAAAAGAAAAGGTGCATATCCAAAGGTAAAAAGGGCAATTATTAGAAGTGAAAATAGAGCACTTCTTGAACCACTCAACAGAGATGAAATACGGCATTGTGTGAATGGAAATATAGCATCTGTTGAAGGAAACGGACACCTGTCAGATTTCAATGGGGGCACTTATCAAATGTAAAAAGGGGCATTTTGAAAAGGGGAAGGGGCTCATATGAAAAAGTAAAAAGGGGCACTTATCCGAAGGAAATATGGTACTTAGGCCTATAAGATAGGAAAATGGGTACGAGTCAAAATAAAAGGAGCACTTGTCAGAGGTAAAAAGATGTATGTAAGAGAAAAGGAAGGGGCTCTTATTGCAATGGAAAAGGAAAAGTTACACTTATTAAACATGGAAAGGGGCACGACTTTGTTAGTGGCAATTATTGGGGGTGGATAAGGGGGCATTTATGAGAAGGAAAAGGGGGCACTTATCAGAGGTGAAGAATGGCACTCATCAAAGGAGCACTTATAAGAAGGGGAAGGGGCCCTTTTCAAAGTTAAACGTGTACCTCTCAGATTTGAATAGGTGCACTTACCAGAGATGAAAAAGGGTACTCATGAGAATAGAAATGGGACACTTAGTTCAAAGGAAAGGAAAGGGGACATTTATGAAAAAGTGAAGGGGATCTTACGAATAAAATGGGGGTGCACTTGTTACAAGGAAAAGGGGGACTTATAAGGAGGGATAGGGGCAGTTCTTAGAAA
>BEXV01000253.1:249067-260352 GCA_003118195.1 Hemicentrotus pulcherrimus | reverse complement strand
ACAAAAACAAAAACAAAAACAAAACAAAACAAAACAAAACAAAACAAAAACATGTACTTTGTTTGGACTGGATTCTAAACAAAGTACATGTTTATTGTGTAGATTCATGAGCTGCTTGTGACCCCATTACATATCTAAATCTACTGCTGCTATCAAAATTGTTCACATTTTTGTTACAAATTGTAGAGTACCTACATGTACCCGGTATGAATTTTCCACTTAAATTTGGGGAATAGTTTTACTATTCAGAAAGTTAAGTCTTGAAAATTAAGTCTTGAAAATTATCCTGGATGAAAAGTTCATTTTACAGCATTCTGTTAATTTTTTTGTTGTGAAGCATGTTTCATTTTTTTTCTTCCGGCAACCCCATTCAAAGGGAGCTAAGACCAAAAAATGAGAAGAAGAAGAAAATTAACCATAACAACCATGTTGGTAGATTTTGGGAGAATTCACAACTTTGGAAGAGACACATGTTTTTCGAGCATATAATTATCAATAACTGGTATGTGTAATTAAATCATTTTGATATTAATTTGCGGCAGTTCAGCTTTCTCTCCTGAAAGTGGCAACAATAATCTTGCAGTTTCTATGAAAAATTAAAAATGTTTATTGAATAAACCAATGTGAAAGGAAATTGTAAAATATAACCCCCAATATGCCAATCCATACATTAAAATAATGTGTTTGTATTTAACACCGCATTGCCGATTTAGAGACTTTAATGATTACATGCAGTTGCAATTAAATAGCTATTATTTGCCAATGGTGTCCTGCATTGGAATTTAACCAAAAAATATCTTTAGTTGTTATTCTTTTTACATATGTTTAATGTGTTATTCCTAGCATACTAGATCAAAAGATACAATGCTAAAAAAAGATTACTAAAGGAGACACTGTACTACTATGGAGTATGGGTTAATAATGTGATTTCACACTCATATTGAATGTCTTCTATTGTGTAGAGAAATTTCAATTTAACCTTCTCAATCCCATAGTGCTCTAATGAATACAGGGATAGCTCTCTGTCATGATCAGATGTAGTGCTCTGAACTGTCATAATCAGGTCACTTTTAGAGCAGTTCACAATCATGAGAAAATAGATACAATGTATGTATATGTATGTAGGCCTGGGAGAAGATGGAATGAAAACGTAGTGAAAGGGGGCCTATTGTGGACAGGCAAGAGAGAAGCTGCTAAAAGATCCAGTGCACTCCTTTGCCGAAGCATGAATGTGTTGATGAATGCCTTGATACATGGTCTGGTACATGCAAATGTGAATATGTGAATGTACCGTGTGTGCCAGTACATGCACAATGAGACACGGTGTAGTAGTGTGTTTGCGCGCTCTCACAAGCTTGAAGACTGAGCATGGATGTAAACATTGGCAATGCTATTACTCATGGTCAAATACATGTAGATGTATGGGATACATTTTATTTGCTCCTCTCTATTTATATATGTTTGTTCTTCATGAGATGAGTTGTGAAAGTCAACATTTCATTTTGAGGGGCAGTAAGGCTCGTGATACATTGTATTTGCAGTAGCTTTAGCACCTGTAAGACCTTGAGATGCAGAAGAAAGGATACTGTATGAATGGGAGCTACAAGTACAGTGTGAATGTAAATATTGAAAATGGGTTGGTTTTGTCTGCCTGCACAGGGCGAATGAGATGTGGGCCCTCTGTAATAGGAATTTCACAGTTATATATTAACATGACATTGATAAGTTGGTTTCTCTTTCATGATAAATGATTTTCATGTACAGTAATTAAGAAACCTATCAGTCATTAAGAATTGTATCTAATTCATTTGAACAGTTTTTTTTATTGATATGTTTTTAAACAGCCAAACGGCTGAATAGCAGATTCTTTGACAATCAGAATCGATGAGATGTACATGTATAATAATGATAATAATAATACTCAGTTTTTATGTAGCGTTTATTATTAGAATCACTAAGCGCTTCCAAACTTGGAGATTATTACTCCGGCTTTAGCTGTGCTGCCATTGCGGCGCTGGAGCATTTCAAAGAATTAATTCCTGCCAGGTACATAAATTAATAATAATACATTAATATTAGTGAGAATATACATTTTGAGTATACATTAGTGTAGACAAACAAAATAATCCAGGCCATCAATAAAGCTTGTCATGAGAAAGATGCATGTAGGAAGGCCTAAGGGTCACTATAGACATAGCAACAGGTTGTGATAAATTCTGGCAAATAAGAGATTTGTAAGTATAACTACAGCAACACAAATCTTTTATGAATTCACCCCACTGTGAGAAATTAGATCTGAAAGCAAAGTGAAGGAGTATAGTAAAGAGGGAGGGAGGGAGAGAGGAGGGAAGAGCATCCAGAGCTAAAATATTCATTACTTCCTTTATTTTTTTTCTGCAATAAAGCACATGTTCTCTTTTGAGATTTACGAAACAAAAAATCCACTTCCATTAGTCATTTTCATGTGATATATTTAATATATTTGATTTGAAATGTATAATTTTGTTTAAACCTAGAAAAATACTTGTGTATATTCTTCAGAGCACTGCCACCTCCACCTCTTAACAGCTGGATTGCCTCTTTGAAGAGCGTCCTGCGCGATCATATTTTGAGAACCATTGTCGCGAATGAGTTAAAGGTAATAGAAAGTTTTGGTAAATTTTGAAACTTGCCTGGATAGTGATTCTTTACAATTTTGATATAATGTATTTGGATGCCACTGTGGATGTATTATTAGCACGAGAAAATTTAGCCCCTAGATCACTTCTGCTTTCTAGAAAAATTGAATATCAAAATTTACCAGTGCTCCCGGTAATTTTTGATGAATTTCAAATACCGCCTAAGGCCATACAATGGTAACTGCGACCATGAAAATCTTAGAATATGTAGTTGTGATATATAATTTCCAAACAGGAATAGCCAATCAGTCGATTTTTAGTCAAGATTCAAGAAACATTGTTTTATAGCTAAATTAATATCTTGACCTCGAGAGGGAGGTACTCAACATAAAGAATTTATTAGTTACACATTCATGACTTCAGACTCAAATTCAACCGTGACAACGATCACAGAATATTGTAGAATCGCATATGCTTCCCATATGTTCATTTAAACCAAATTCATGACCCGATACCAAAACTTTGTATTACTTTTAAAGGGCTCCGGTAACTTTGTTTCAGATTCTGAAACAAAATTCTGGATTTAGCTCATGCTGCAATAATAATTACCGGTATAAACCTTTAGGTCAGTCAGGAAGCCCATGACTTCGTACAAGCCTATCGCCTATCTGATTATCAAGATATTTATGATTGAAATTACAAAATTTGAAAACCATTTGCCTAATGGTTTTCATAACACTACTGTGCGTTGGGGAAAACGAGTATGGTAAATCTGGTCACTCAAAGATCTTTACTTTTTGAGGCACTTCTTGATCATTTTGAAGCGCAATTTTTTTTTAGGGCTTCAATATTACACCATATCACAGACACTGATAACACGTAGGGCCGTGTATCTCAGATTTAACATTGTTAAACGATCCCTTTAAAACAACAAATTTACTGTTTCTTGGTCACATATCTTATGGAAGTTTTCTTTGAAACTGAACAGCTCCCTCTTTGGCAGGTGTTTGCTCATCTCGGATGTGTGTAGGAAGGGCTCTTTTTCATTATGTGTGTGAACATGTGAGAATGTGATAGAGGAGGTAGACCAAACAGGATCAGTGTGGAAATTATCACAGGAAATTGGCGTCTGCAAAGGAGACAACTCTTCCTGTGTCTCAAGAGAAATTAAAGACACTCTTATCCCTTATTCAATGCATCATCGACCCTCAAAATTGTAATGAGCTTCCACGTGCTACAACATATCTTGTACAGTGAAACCCGTATATATATACATGTACAATGTAAAGACCGATCAAGGGAAACAAAAAATGTGGTCTTTATGGAAAGATGGTCTTTGTATACAGGTGGTCGCTAGAGCAGGTTTGACTGTTCAATTTTGGAGTTTCAAAGATATTATCTGTATCATGATTAAGGAACATTTTATGAGAGACAATACAGAACAATTTAAAAATTACTAAAATGACAATACCAAAAGCAATTTGTGGGAGTTAAAAAAAAATGTCACAAAAGTTTCTGTTACTTCTACAATAAGTTCTGCAAATCTAGTAAGTTATTCAGAAATTTTGTAAAGTACGATGTTGGGTTATTTTTTTTTATACCACTTGTATACCGGTAGATGTTAAACATGTGTTTAATTTACATGTTCATGTTCATGTCAGCATATTATTCAAAAAAAGTTTTGGTTATGAATAATTATAAATACATGTACAGTTACATTTTACTGTGTTTCTGACATTGCCGTGAAGTATGCATTCGTTATTCCACTACAGGTGTACAATGTAGGTCTACTTCTTTGAATTCTTTATCAAAAATGATTCATCAACCCTACATCTCCATGTACATGTACTGTAGGCCACCATTGTATACATACAGTGTAGGGAAGTTACCTTCATATCTGCTCATAATTACGTAAAGGGAAAGCGTAATGACAGTTGAAGTGAAATGGTATATTAAAAGAAAAAATGGGTTTCTACATGTAGGGCTATTAAAAAAATATTTAAAAACTAGATAAACAACAGTAACAACAATAGAACAATTATATAATTAATGATTTAAACAAAACAAAAAAACATGACGAAACAAAGTTAACAAACACCAAATTCATGAGTGTTATTTTACATACAGTGATTTAAAGTCACACCAGATATTGGATGAAGTACTGTATGCATTGATATCAAGAAGAATATCTTGTACCCAACATTTGACCTTTAATCTTTGTCAATTAAGGTCAAAAGATGAAGTGAATTCCTGCTCGTCCTGTCCTCAGCAGCATTCGTGTCAACCCCAAAAAAGTCTGGTAGGAAATCTAATAACCGCAAAAGCGGTGACTCAAGTTTCCTGTTACTCGTATGTTTTGAGGAATAATTCACTGAAGTGTTGTTTCAAATCAGCTGCGTTGTAGGGATCGGCCATTGTTCAGGACATGTTGTGTATGTGCGCGTACAAGCACATTTCCAGTAACTTTGTAAGAAAGTTCTATCTGTATGTGGGGTTAACTATCAATAACTAAACTAACATTGAACTACATATTTGCAGGAGAATCTCGTCTGTGCTTGTATTTTGGGGAATATAGCGTTACGTTTTTGTTGAAGGCACAGACTATGAGCAGCTACGTGTAAAGTCGTCACGGTTTGGACATCTATCGTGTCATGAAAACTATTTACATGTACATGGTTCTACAGGGGGATACAGACTGCAGTTCATTATGTTCATTGTGATAGTTTGAAAACTTTACTTTGACGAATGAGATTGCATAGCGTTCATAGATATCTTCAGCACCGTATTTTCTCTCTGTGAATGTACACTGTAGCTACATGTACTGTATGATTGTACAAAGGAGTATAGGTTTATTTGTCAACACCACTTTGTAGGATCTCTAACATTGGCATTGAAACAGAGACTTCATTTGATTTGAAGAGAAAATAGTGCGCTGTAGCAGGAAAGATGTTCACCACGCCAACCGTTCAATCTAGTTCAAGGCGTGGAACCACCATGGGAACGACCACTCTCTCAATGAAAGACCTGCTTCTTTACCACAGAGAAAAGACTTACAATCAATCTCTTCTCTCTCCTCCCCCTACTTACCCGCCCGATCTAGACCAATGCCGACAGGTTCCGCAGCGAGGTCCGTGCAACATGCAGGAGAGGCGTTTCTTCTACAATGTAACAAGCTCTAGCTGTCAGGAGTTCAGCTATGGTGGATGTGATGGCAATGACAACCGTTTCATGGATCAGGAATCCTGCATGGATGCATGTAAAGGTATGTCTCATTGCACTTATCTCCTGTTTAGGCTACGTAAATTTATTGTATGGCTGTACCAAACTGATATATATCTCTATGGTTATTAATTTTTCCTAGCCTGAACATTGTGTTACAAAATGTAGTATAATAAAACATTGTTAAGTGCTTGTTTGACCATTGTATGAACGATAACTTGAGTAAGGATCGGGTTATGTTCTAGTCAGAACACTGTTTTGTACAAAAATTGTAAAACTGGGCGGGTATTATTGAAGGTGTGCATTGATGATTAGCCCCCTATTCAAGCTTGGTGATCATGTGTATCACCATAGGAAGACGATCTGATTAGATTTTGGTTAACATTTCAGATAATACAGGTTTTAGCCTCATTATCATAATATGTCAAGAACCACTTGAGGTATGAACTTCAAACTTGGTGCAAGTACATAAATACCGTATCACCAAAGGCAAACAAGGTGAATAGATCTTGGGATAAATGGGTGAAAGGTCAAAGATCATACAGGTCAATTTCCACGAAATCTCAGGATTTTAGCCCTGTTATCGTAGGGTAACAAGTACGATTTGAGCCATGAACTTCAAACATGTTATAAGTGTGAAACACCATAGTGAGACAAATCGATTAGATTTGAGGTAAAAGAGGACCAAATCTCAAAGGTGAGTTGGTCAATTTACTTGAAATTAGATGTTTTTTTAAAACCTTGTTATGACCAAATCCGTAAATATTTATAGCTACTTTAGTTGTGAGCTCAAAACCTGTAACTTGTATGCATCACTGTAGGGAGCAAAGTGATCAGATTATCGGGATTGTCGGGTCAAAAGTCAAGGGTTATAAAGATCAATCAACATGTAAGTAAAGGCTTTTTGAGCTCATCCTGATATTCCAAGAATGGTTCAAACCATGATCTTAATTGAAGTAAGGCAGAGGCATATAGGAGACGCAGTCGCACATATCTTGTTTTTCATTAGTTAATTGAAGGGAGGGCTCCATCCTGACTGTTTTGGTGGGGGTCCAGATTGAAATTGTAGGGGTCTAGAGTGCTGAGTGGATCTAAAAAGCTGTATTTTTTNAGTAAAGATAGATCTAGGGAAAGAGAGGAAAAGAAAGGGGGGAGGGGGAAAGAAAAAGACAAGAAACAAAAGCTCTTCAAAAATCATTAATAAAAAGAAGAAAAAAGGATCTTCCTCCCCATTGATAATTATTTCTTAAAAAGTGATTTCATCTCAATATATCAGTCATGTTTTAGCTGTGCCGCCTACTCCTAAATTATCAAGCAGTTACTATGAAGATGAATCAGTGAAAGTCATGCCATTGGTATTTAATCAGCTATGCCTCAGGTTTTGAAGGATGCCTGCCCACGGCACTATAGTCTGTAGGCCCCAAGGTGATATGCAGTACTTATGAGAAATGCATGCTCATACCAGGGATATGAGAGTTAAAACTCTCATATCCCTGCTCATACCTAGGAGATACCAGCACTAGTAATATCTCTTTGCTCATACTGCTGCAGAAGGAATTATCTCTTTCACTTTTCTGTACACCTGCCTAACCCCTCCCCAAATTTTTCATCTCCATTGTCTCACAAAATATGGGTCCTTTCCTGTCCTTTCCTTTCCTTTCCACCCTTCACAGCTATGTTGAAATTTGTCTCTCCCACTTCCTTCCCATATTTCCCCTTTGGAGCAGTAACAAAGGAATACATTTACATGTATAGTTTGTTGGGACAGTCGTTTCATGAAATACAATGTTTATCTTTGAAAGAAACAAGTAAATTATGGAAACACTAATGCAGTGAACTGTGAAACATGTACATGTAGGCCGATGACATGTAGAAACTGTCACTTATTTCTGATGGCCTTTTTTGCGAGGTGCCAAATTTTGTGTATCAATTCAATTATTTTTGGGCTTGAAAATCTCCCAAAACTTGTGCACTCACAAAAAGTTCATATATGAGAAAGGTTATAGTTTTGCGGCAGGCAGATGCATGAATTTACCCTGAAAGTAAGAGCTATGATTGGATCGGAGGATTGAAACAGAGGTAAATTGGATGATTTTTTAAATGAAAATTTGACATATTTAAGCACTTTAAGACCTAAAATCACTCATACCTTGGACAAATCTCTCATTCGAGCAACATTCAAGTCACCATATTGGATTATGATGACAGTGGACCAAAAAAAAATGTGTTGTCATTATAATTTGAGATGTAGCCCAAAACTTGAACATTTTCAGACCTTTTTTCTTTCTTCCCTTTTGCTGATCACTTTCCGATCATTTTTCATTGATTGGCGATCAGAATTTATCAGCTGATTTATGTAAATTGGCCAGCGATCGGCCCCCCGATCCGATTATTGGTTACAGGGTTAACATGAATTTATATCCCTTACCCTGCCTTACATGTAGAACTGTAATTTTTGTGGTATATCATGAATAGTTAGTACTTCAGGCTAATGATTCAAATCATGTCACAATGTCAAATGTCACACTCATGTTGGAATTTGGGGGAGGGGCTAAAACGAGGAAGGGCGTGCATGTGTACGGGTCTATAGTTGAAGATGATGTTTTAGTGGTGAGAGGGAAAGTTACAAACATGTTCATGTACATGTAGTTGCGAAGGATTATGGAGAAGACCGACTTACACTGTACAACATGTATGTAGGCCTACTTGGCTATACATGTACATTGAACATGTTGTTGGCTTTCGGTGTAAACAAACAGGATGCAGCCACATGTGCAATACACATGGCCTTATCCTGTCGTCCATTAGGGTGAGACAATCGACCCACATTGTCTTGGTCTCTACCATTGTGACCTTTATTATGACAAGGTCATGGATGGAGGGATTTGGCTAATCTTGTCTAGACTTGGTAGTTTTTTGGTGAGTTCAATGAATGTCTTTATCTGCTTGCTCGCAATTGATGGTATATTATGTAACCATTTTCACAGAAAATAAATGTGATTTGTTGAATGCTTATCAGCCTCTTGACTGGGNGGGGGGGGGAGATTTTATGATTTATGCTAACAAAATAGAAATTCAGTGTTTTATGCTTAGCCATTTCCCCCAAGACTTATCATAGTACTTTGACATACAATAAAGTTCACATTGCGAAACTGCTCCAGATATTCCCGGAGGTTATGCAGGAAGGATCATGATAATAATCTCTGTTTTGTCTTGCTTTTATAATATTGAAGATTACTTTTTATCACTGAGCTCCATATAGTCTAGGTTTTCTGATTGTCTTGAAAGTCTTTGAATATGGAAATAGTCTGTCTACAGGATTAGATGTTTCTGGGGAAAAGTTCATCGAAATACATACATGTACATGCATTACAATTACATTCTCTTGCACAAGACATGTACATGTAGCATACTTAAAGTACATTCTTCAGAATTGAGTTACTGATTGTACTGTACATGTAGTTGTTTCAAATAAATGTGCATACACGTACATGTACATAAATTGTCAATGATGTTGACTTTTAGAAAACTCCTCTCAGAATTACATATGGGAATTATCAAAAACTTTTTTTGTGTGTAGATCTGGAAAAATAAAATGCTTTCAGTTTCTTATGTCTGAGTCAATAACCTTTGATGTAAATTTTCCTCTTCAATTTTTCTTTTTTATCATCTTTGTGACACTCCAGATTACAGGCCTGGGGGACCTCAGTCTGAAATCAGCATTGCTGGTGTGGTGGCGCTCGTGGCAGGACTCATCTGTTTGATCTGTATATTAGTGACAATCTACCTCCTGCTTAGACAGAGCCCAGGATGCAGGGATGATGGTCTTGATCAGATGCCTGATCATGGATCCAAGGATAAGCTTATCCAATCTAGCAATCTCCGTGATCTGGTGGATCCAACAACGTCTGGATCAGGGTCAGGTAAATCAAAGAAAATAGTGAAAATAAAGAAGAAAGAAAATAAAAGATTCAAGGGAAGGAAAAAAAGGGTCAGGGAAAAAATGACTTCAAGCACTGTAAAACTATATACATGTATGAAAGGTAAATTCTACATTACAGTACAATATTCATAAGAAGAAAAATGTGGAGTAAGAAAATGTCTTTGACTGCCTCAGTAAAGGAATAGGTATGGCAAAGACCCCTCCATTCCTCCTCCATTCCTCCTCCCACCAACCAACAAATCAGTGGAGGGGAAGTGGCAATAGAAGGAAATTACTTTGAATCATGAAGATCATTGTGAAGTCTATCAACAATATTGAAAAGGTTTTCCAAAATATGATTAGGTAGAAATTAAAAAGAAGACACAGAACCTCTCTTTAAAGAGAAAGTTGAGTTCTGGGGAGAGATGAAAAATAATGTGTGAGCGTTTTTAATTGTTATTATGCAAGCGTGGAAGAACATCAGAGAAAGGGTACTCCCTAAAAAGCATCACTCTTCAAATGCCTTCATATTCTAAATATGACATGTAACAGCTTAAAAATGAGGACTAAATTGTTATGCCATATGTTTCTGTAGTCCTATATATATATATATATATATACATCTTTCTGTGTACAATGCTTGTTAATTTTACCAAGACTGGGCCAAATCTCTTATTGTTTTGATAATTCCAGAACCTTGCAGTACACATCAAAACTTATATGCTACATTATTAACTTTTTCTGATTGATTCCACACCGTTTCTTTCACAATGCATTCGCATGACCAGAACTCAACTTTATCTTTAAGTTTTGAAAAAAAGGGCAGATGAGGTTAAGTGTTTCCAGGGATACAGGTCATTCTTCAATTGCCTGAATTCAGTCTGCCATTTCTTTGATTCATCAGTACATTCTAGGACTTCATGAGCAATGAGAAGAGAATATCTTCAAACAAAAATAGTATAGAGGTAAATCATTGATTGAGCACTGCACAATGTTTTCAGACTTGTCTGGTCATTCCTCTCAACAATGTCTGAATTGAACAAGATGGGTTGGATTAATCAGTCTGTCTGCTCCAACTCCAATACTTTACTAAAGATAGATTAGCAGTAGCAGGTGGTTGTTAATAATCTTTTATGATAGTCTAAATCTTGTCTTGGCTCATGATGTATCTTTATACTTGTAGATTGTTGTGTTTTGAAAAAAGCCCTGTCCAGTTGTTGAAGGGATGATATTAAAGAGAAGGTTGAGTTCTGGGAAGAGGTGAAAAATAATTCGTGAACTTTATCATTTGTTATAATGCAGGTGTGGAAGAACATCAGATAAGACATGTTCAATGAAAAGCATGGCTCTTCAAATGCCTTCATATTCTAAATATGTCATGTTTATCGTTAAACTCTTTCTGTGTACAGTGTTTGTAACTTTACCAAATTTCTTATCATTTTGATGATTCCAGAACCTTGCAATACACACACATTCTTACATGCTAGGTGATCAACCTTTTCTGGTCGATTCCACACCGTTTCTTT
>BEXV01000253.1:229196-247403 GCA_003118195.1 Hemicentrotus pulcherrimus | reverse complement strand
TAAAAAACCGACAGATGGACTACAATCAACTTGAATTTTAAAAATTGCTCTATGGCGGAGGCATCATTTTCGACTGCGCGCAGTCAAAATTCCATCTTGTTAAATTTAAGATCGTGGATTCAATTTATGAATTTCAATTAAAAGGGATTTGTTATTATTTTGTTTATATAGTAAATAAGTTAGGTAGGCCTACTCAAATTTTCCTCATTTCTTCCACCCCCACCCTCCAACCCCTCTCTCCAACCAAAGGCAAACTCATGGCAATCTGGACTTCTTGAAGAGTGTATTTCTTTGAAGTTTAGAGCCATTTTCAAAAGCCATTTAAACTTTAGTTAAAGTAGGTTGATGGCCCAAAATGCTTAAAAGAAGTGAGTCCCATACCTTCTATTGATGTGCCAAAATTCATTCCCCTACCATTAACGGTTTTCAATTTAGGCAGACTTGAAAACGCACTAAAAAGCTTAAGTGTGCTTTAAAATATGAAGTTTAAGAGTTTAGAGCCATTTTCAAATTCAATTTAAAATTAAAGTTAATGGATTTGATGGTCCAAACTTACAGAAATAATTAAGCTATATACATGTATATACCCCAGATATGCCAAAATTCAGCCCCTCTTGATAGACACTCTTAAATCTAGCCATGTTTCAAAACCCATGAAAACTTGTTCGGGCGAAGCAAAAATAGCCATTTGTCACACGCATCAAAATGGGCTTCATATAATTATTTGAAAAATTCCATCAAAAAAAATATTGGTCTAAAGAACCTGAAAAAAAATAAGCATGTAGAAATCCATACAGAGAACAGATTTCTTGAAAAGAAAGGTGAATCATCAATTAATTACAAAATTATGTCATCTTGAAAATGGCTAATTGTCAGTTATAGCCTAATTAGTCAAAATTTGACCATTTCGTCTCTTATATAAGTGGCCATATTTTCAAAAGTACTCAAAACTCCTCTTTCCATGTGCTTTAAAATGAAATTGGCAGGGGAAATGAAATGTAGATACTTTTAAACTTTAGCTGTGATACCTAGTATTTCAGAAAGATTTCAGAAAGAAGCAGTCAAGATACAGGATAGCTTTTCTTTTCTCTAGGGTATTCTTCTGACCTATGACCTCCAAAGTACTGGGATACGAGATGGGTAGCTTTAAGAGCCCTGCAGACACTGGCTTCTGCTGAATACCATACAGCGAGTGCTGCTCAATGGAGAATTTGAAGAATGTTAGAGTCCAACTTTACCAAATATTTAAGAGAAACTGACTTGAACTTGAATTTATGTGTTGTTTGTGAGTTGGACAAACCAGCAAAATATTTTTTTAAAACAATGAAAACTTGCTGTAAATCATGTCATTGAAAAGCACATCTTGCATTTGCACAAAGGAGAACTTGGGTCAACCTCAATTCCCTCTAATTTGTTTTTTCTTACTATTTTTTCCTAATAACTTTGCTTATATCTTTCAAATGTAACACAATCTCCTCACATAAATATTTTAGGTTATATTGATTGACACATAATGAGAGATAAACTAGTTTTATTTATCCTTTTATAGGACAATTATTTATTTGTTTTTGAAAATGATTTCTTTTTAAGAAGCATTTGTTTCTACTTTTGCTCAATATTTCTACCCTCCACTCTCAATGTCTCATTGCTCAGCATATCAAGCTGATGTAAGACTTATCTTTTGGAACAAGGTTCTGTCGTTTTTCATGACAAAAAAACTTTACATTTTTAAAATTCTACTTTCTTTAATAGGCTTACCCCTGCTGGTCCAGCGTACAATCGCCCGTCAGATCGTCATTCAGGACTGCATCGGGAAAGGGCGGTACGGTGAGGTTTATCGGGGTAAATGGCGGGGCGAATCGGTTGCCGTGAAGATCTTCAGCTCTCGGGAGGAGCGGTCATGGTTCCGTGAAGCAGAAATCTACCAGACGGTGATGCTGCGACATGAGAACATCCTGGGATTCATTGCTGCAGATAATAAAGGTATGCAGTGGGCGTGGCAAAGTTAACTTCATTGAAAAAAAATTGTACGGCAAGTGTTGCATTGGGTGTATGGGTGCATTCCTGTAGAAGGTGATTTTGAAGTCTGTTTGTGTATAATGAACTAGTGGACCTAAGTGCAAAGTTTACAGCACATTGAAGTGAGCTTCCTGAATACACCCCAAGATGTTTCATGTAGAGGAACATCTCAAAGGAAACCTCAATCCACCGTTTCATCGATTGTGGTTCTATTGCACACTTTACAACAAGCCTATGAATAGATTTTGGAGAAAAAATTGTGATTGTATTAGAAACGATACCTTAGTTATCTATGATATCATACTGAATGAGGCCTCAAATTGTGGTATGAATACTGTACTTAGGAAATGCAGGGAAAGTCCTCGAAAAAGCCCAGTAGGCTGTGAATTGTGCCAATCAGACATCATCTCAGATTGGAGAGCTTGAAATGCACTTTAGAATGCTAGTGCCTTTTGGTAAGCCATTAATTCTCAACTACTTGGTCACTTAAAAAGGATGTTAAGCTGTAAGTTGACTAGTTGCTTGTTTACAAGCCTTTACTTGCTGTCTGGGTATTCTGATAAATGAAATCATCATCGTTTGCAGGTAAATGGGTCTATATTGTACCCACTATTGCACTCTCATACAAAGCTGCCAACCATTTCTGTTTTGGAGGAATGATTCCGATTTTTTGGCATAATAGACAGTATTCCTTATTTTTTTCGTGAGAGTTTCAAATTATGTATTTCATATTTTTGATCTGAAATCTTCACCTCTTATCTATTTTGACAGATAATGGAACCTGGACCCAGCTGATCCTGGTGAGTGACTACCATGAAAACGGTTCCCTCTTTGACTACTTGAACTCCCACGTGATTGATGTACCAGGGATGCTGAGGATGGCTCTGTCCATCGCTACTGGGCTTGCTCATCTGCACATGGAGATCATGGGCATGCAAGGTATGGTAGCTTGTAAATCAAAAAGGAAATCCAGTCAAACCTATATATGTATGGTCTGAAGAGAGCAAGATGGGTATTAGTGCCTTTAAGAAGCTGTTACCTTCTTGCTGTAAACAGATGATAAATATATTGTTTGAGTTCAGAAAGGTGGTTGTTATAGGTGGTCTAAACTTGTACAGGGATAGTTTTCAAAAAGTGGTCTTTACAAATGGCGTTGCTACATAGTTGTTACTAAAACAGATTTCACTTTATTCACCCATATATTTCTAGAGAATAGCGGGTGAACCATGTTATATTGGAGAAGACAGATATTTTCAATTACTCATCAGCTAAAAACAGTCCTGGGTATGATGGAAGTTTAAGGAAAATAGTTATTCATCTGACTAACTCCAAGGATTATTCAGTCATAGGCCATGATATATTTCCTCTATCACAATGATAATGGTTTGCTATCATCAATGACTTTATTGTGATCAGTTAAAATAAGGATGCCTTATGATGTGAAGCTAATCACACACCTATAGCTTTGGAAATCCCACCTTAGAGACTAAATTGTGAGAATTAATAATTTTGGGCCATTATTGGGTTTTGGTAATCATGAAGAAGTATTATCATCTGAATCAAATCAATTTTCCAAGAAATAAGAGATGTATAAGTATAAACAATACCTTCTAATTATGTTGAATATAAATTTGCAAATTCTATTGATTGATTAGTAGTATGGCTTTGTGTGAGTAAGTCAGAACATGAATCTTATGACTGGAACGCATTTGTTTGCTTGTTTGTTTCTTCAGGTAAACCAGCCATTGCCCACCGGGACATCAAGTCCAAGAACATCTTGGTCAAACGTAATGGCCAGTGTGCCATAGCTGACTTGGGGCTAGCGGTCAGACATGACTCTGTGACAGATACAGTGGACATCTTCCCCAACAATCGCATAGGTAAATCAAACCATATCAAGATGGTTGTTAGGAGGTTGTGGTGGAGATGATTAAAGCGATAATGGGGGTGGTTTGTGATGGTGGTGGCATGGTCCTCTGCAAGATGTTGTTTTACCTTGGTCCACATTAAGTGAACTGGCTTAGCAGCATCCCGTAGGAAATCGTCTCAGAGCACCATTTTGGCAGGTTGGAAGTGTGGCATTGTCATGCCCTTGTCAAGGGGGATGAGGGAGGATTACACGTACCTTTGGTATTGCTCTTTCAATTTGATAGTCTCCTTTAGTTGGTGTAAGCATCATGTGTGTTATGTTCTGATGAGAACTCTGTGCGATGGTGGTGATAGTGATGATGATGGGAATGATGATGATGATGATGATGATGATGATGATGATGATGATGATGATGATGATGATGATGATGATGATGATGATGATGATACTATTCCAGTGATCATGGTGATAATGATGTCCATTAAGATCTCCATTGATGATTTAATTGAGACTGTGCTTTTATTTGAGATGAAAATACTCCTGATAATTGGCAATAATGATGGTAATGAATCACTCAGCTTATTTGTGAAAGAATTCCCAATACATTTTTGATACCCTGAATTTTTTCTTTCCTCAAGGCACAAAGCGCTACATGGCCCCAGAGGTATTAGATGACACCATTAACATGAATCACTTTGACTCCTTCAAGAGGGCTGATGTCTACTCCTTTGGATTGGTTCTCTGGGAGATTGGAAGAAGATGTCAAGTATTTGGTAAGATTGCACTTTTCACTCTGAAAATCCAGCCATCTTCACCCAATACAATAAAGAAATTAAGACAAAGATGTCCGCTTTCAGGATTTTGCCTGATTTTGGGAACTTTGTTTCAGGCTCTTCAGGCTTCACATTGTACAGAACTAATTAAGTTCCAACATGTCTGGGTCTCTGCTTGATAATTGAATTAAACCTGTTGGTGCCTCTGATGATGGATCACATGACCCTGTAACAGTATAATACTCATTCATTAATATGATGTCAAAAGGTGTTCAACACATGGTTGAACAAAAAACAGAAGTATATTGTGATGTACCATCCATATTTCTAATACAACCATAATTGTTATCTCATTGGAGACGATTTCATATTTATTTCTCAATGTAATTCCAGTGGGTTTAATCCATATTTTTGTCTGGCATAGTATTGAAAGGGTTTAGAATATTCCATAACTGCATTACCCATATACATGTACATTGCTTGTAGAGACCATCTCTATTATTTGTAATGGTATATTTATTCAAAATCTGTCTCGCAGCTTAGGCTGAATTGTGCAATTAAACAAATAAATAATAATAAATTAATATTTCTGGTCAATGTAGAATAAGTGATGGATAAAACTTTTGTTTTCATTATTTTTGTTTGTATTTGCCTTGTCCCTCAGGTATCTATGAAGAGTTTTGTCTACCATACCACCCATGGGTACCAATGGACCCTCCCATTGATGATATGAGGAGGATAGTGTGTATTGAGAAGAGGAGACCACCGGTTCCTAACAGATGGAACAGTCATAAGGTATGTTTACTTTCTTTGATATAGGTCCAATGCATGGATTTTGGTTGCTATTGTAAAACGGTAATCAACCGCTGGGCAGCAGCAAGATTTGAAAGGTTATGAAATCTGCATTTGATCATTTACTAAGATGGAATGATGTAAATGTTTTTGTCAAGTTGAAAAAAGGCATTTCTTCTGGCTCCTTTGAAATAACACTTGCTGCCATATGCTACAAACGCTACCAATTTATACAAAATTGTCATGAGTGTTTATGTATTTTTACTTGTATTTGCCTTGCCAATAAGCATTGACAGCTCTTTCTGTATTCTTCTGCTGCATTTCTGAGCATCTCTGTTCTGCTGCTGTGTCCATTCGCTTATTAGAGCCCGAGTTTAAATTTTCACCATGATTTTACAGAACCTCTCCTACTGGAGCTCTATAAGGAATAACTTCTATTTCTATATGAAATAACTTAATAACCCTCACGCTCCTATTCTCACTCTGACAGATCATGGAATCTTATGCCAAGGTGATGAAGGAGTGCTGGTATCAGAACGGAGCCGCCCGTCTCACTGCGCTCCGCATCAAGAAGACCCTGGCTGGTCTGATGGGACCCTCGGAACCAGAGGTCCTGCTCCCACCGGCAAACATGCAGAATACCTGTGACGCCTCGCAGAGCGGGGACGACCTCAAGGGTAGGCTACCCCCCTCGGCCATCATCCCTACCTCGCATCCTCCTGGTGTTCCTAACCCCTACCCCATCCTCAGCTAGTGGGGGGTCCATCCAACAACCCTCTTGGAGTCTTGGCGAAGGATATCCGCAATGAAGGAAAGAGAGCTTTCCCAAGCATGCAGACAATGGAGGTGTGTTGTAGGACTGTTTTAAAACGTAAGAACTGTGCAAGTCACCGTAAAGAGAACATGGAGGTGGATACAGTGAATTCAGTATGTCATTAAAGTGCACCTAACAGACAAGCGTCAAAGTACAGTTTTTCGTGTGCACTTTAGGGACAAGGGTTTTGAGAAAACTACTACCAATTTCCTCATAACAGATCACTATCATTCTGTGATAAAGATGACATTTTGTGTTCCTTTGTAATCATATTGTGTCAGTTCTGAGGTATGTAGAAACTACCTGATTTAATGAGCCCATTAAAAAAGACACTTTTAATTCATTGCGGGAATCGTAATTATTTGTTCAGACCTTGATTGGTGCTCAGGACAGCCTTGTGAAAGAAATTTAATCTCGCTGGTATTGATTATCAAAACTTCAGGTCATCTCTTAGTGACTAATTCCATATTAAACACAACGACTTACATCAGGATTTGGTGGAATAGCAAAGTTGCAGTGCTACTGCATTCCATGCAATGCTCTGGATGAACATCAGCTCCTGCATCCTTCACTGAGGAGATGTGCATCATGGAAATGACTTAGGTTGGAAAGTTTTGAATGAAAGTCAGCGGAACAAAGAATTGGAATTCATTGTGTTTCAAAGAGGCAGATTATGGGGCAAGAGAGTATTAGTTTCATGATCTTCTTGAGACGAGCAGAAAGTGGTTTGTGACATTTGTCTGAGGAATGATCCTGGTCATATGTTATATCAGGGGATTATCTGTTCCTGATACAATAGAAATCTTGTATGTCTTGTTAAAATCATACAAATGAGCTGCCAGGTAAACAACAAGTTATGGAAGACGAAAAAAAGCTGTGATGAGGACTCTAGCTATGGAATTCTTTAGAGGCAGCTTGTATGTTTGGAACCCCAGAAAGAGCTCAATATATTGGGTCATCTGAAATGGAATCCAAAAGATATCAAGAGATGGATGTGTTTGAAATGCAAACATGCATTGTGGAGAGAAATGTGAAACAACCTGGTAAGCAAGTTATCAAGATAGGATCACTTTAAGGAATACCCCCTTTTCTTTTCTAGAAGTAAATGTTGGAGACAGAAGATAGATTGTGACATGTTAACAGGGTTAGCACCATTCAGATGTCTTTGAGACAAGATTGTTCCTGGCAGTGAGGACGATGTTGAGACATCACTGGTGAATGAAAGTCACCAGACAGGCAGGCTACCAGGAGACACAGATGGCACCATTGCCATGACGGGTGAAAGCGGCCTAGGTGAAATTCTTCATCATAAAACCCATCTCATCAGGAACCCAACTAGCATGATACCTCAATTTGCAAAAATAAAAAGTAGTCTTAGGATGATATCTCATGTTATCTTTAATAAATCTTCTTGTTTCTGTAAGCAATGTATGCAGTGCTAGGTAAGCTATGTATCTTTTAGTGGAAAGAGTATCCCATTGCAATTGGCCTCCGTTTCTCTGATTGGTAGTTAAGTAAGTCTTTGAAAGCTCAAGTATTGTGTAAAAGGTAGTTTTAGCTAAAGAAACTTCCATAACTTTTTACTTTGTAGGTAGCGCCAACAGAACGGCAAGAATATCTCAGGTTTTCAAAATTTAGGAACGTAGCTCGATCATTACTCGCCTCTGTATTCATGTTAGTATTACTAATCAAAGCTTAGTGCAATTAAGAATTTAAATCTAAAAAGTTATTAAATGTTGTCAAAATTGAACATTTTTGCCCTGAACTGCATCTTGAAGCAAATTGGCAGGTTGAGCTTGATATGGAGAAACTGGAAGAATGACACTTCTGTGGTCTCCTTTTCTGGTCCAGCTTTTAAGTAAGCTGTGCCTTGAACTCAGAAAACAAAAAATCAAAACAGTATCAGAAATTCCAGCATTTTTTTCACTTCTTACAGTAGTATGAGGGATGGAAAGGGGAAAAGGAATAAGGTTATGTAATGGACAATGCAATTGAAAGCTGTAATCTGTTCCTACATGTAAATATCCTTTTTTGCAGGGTAGTATACAGTAACAGGGCTTCAATCTCCTTTGACATGTATCTGCGAGAGAGAGAGAGAGAGAGAGAGAGAGAGAGAGAGAGAGAGAGAGAGAGGGAGAGAAAGAGAGAGCGTGAGAGAAAATGGGACACATTTGTGAACATTGACTGGTAATTGAGGTAATTGAGGTAATTGAGGTAATTGGTTTGAATGTCATAGCTAGCTCAGTCTCATACCTTCATTTCAAGTTGGTGTTCTCGGTTAGTGTCAACAAGTGGCAGGTGATGTTGATAGTTGAGACCTTGATATTCTAAGTAGTGTTTGTACAGATCTAGAGGACTGTGAAAGCACACAGGATCAGGTTGTATATTGGGAGATTAAACAGGTGTAGAGAATAGAGAAACAAAACATAAATGTACTGTTTCATTTTATACATAAAGTCTGTTTATAAATGTTATGTGTATGACATGTTCAGTATGAAGATATTCATTTTGCCATTCTCAATGTGATAATGCTGTACATAGCGCCACTTGTACATAGATATGGAATATTGTAGCCAACACATGCACTATCCTGTCCTCATGGTGTAGCATACACTATCCTTAAATAGGTGTAGCATACAGTATCCTTAAATAATGAATATTCAATGGAGTACCAAAGCTGTGACATCATACAATTGTATTTTTTGGAATTTCTCAATGTTTTCTTTTCCAAAAGAGCATAAAAAATAATGTCCAAATATTGAAAACCAATTGAATATGTTAAGTATTGGCTGAGATATGACCATCTGAATAAATATATTTCCTATAGGAACTCAGTGTTAAATTGCTCTAGCTCATAATATTATGAACCTGAGCAATATAACACTGAGTTCTATAGGAAGTCTTTTTATTCAGATGGTCAGCCAATACTTAACATATTCAATTGGTTTTCGACATGTACATTATTTGTGATGCCCTTTCTGAAAATGAAGAAAAGTTGAGAAATTCCAAAAATAGATTTTTGATGATGTCACACTTCACCACTCTATTATATTAAGGCCCTCTGAATGGATGTGTATATATATATAGAGAGAGAAATGTTGCTCATTATGTTATTCATGGCTGAAAATAATTGATTGTGGGCAGATATTGCGATCGAAGTACACAGACTGCTGGATCGAAAGTTCTACCGAGTATGTGAAATTACAGCACCCATATTTGTTTTGCGTGAATCTTTCTCGTATACATATTATGTTGCATGTGAATGTGGGTTGGTTATGCTACCTTATATTCTCCTTCTATCAAACCCTCATTGTGTCATTCTCACTGTGGAAAGTAGAGTTTGAGATTCCTGCTCAATAGGGGTTGTGCACCACACAGCATTGTACTGCAGCAGTGATGCTCAGCTTACCAACAGGAACACAGGCTAGTGTGAACTGGACTTCCTTTGAAAGAATCGTTTTTTAATGTGACAAAGTCAAAAAGGGAGCCTATACTGATATCCATAGAGCTTGATTTTACTAAAAAATTGAACTCCAGCACTGGCTTTAATCTCGGTCTGATTCATTTTAAACAAGTGAGAACCTCCTTGAGGTATCAAGTGGTTGGTTTTACTAGTATAGTAAAAATTTGGCTGTCACTCAAAACACACTGGAGATGAAATGACTGCAGACTCCTCTTTCGCAACTCTCATGCTCTGTTAATCATGTAATAATGACTGCATAATGACCATTAAATAATGGCTAGATGTTATTACTGCAGAGAATATTAACTATGATGGTTAAATCATGGTATTGTGTAAACAAAGAAAACCAAAGGAAATTGAGAAAAACATTGGATTTTATGTGGGGAGGTAAATACCCAGTCGCTGGTATTGCAAATATTCTTTGTGATGTAGAGCCTTATTTAATTTGCGTACTGCTGAACACAGTAAAGGAAGAGAATCTTTCCTTTTATGCTTATTCTTGCTCCTCCTATTTTCTTTGACTTTCATTCCCCAATCTTCTGTTTTCTGTCTGTCTGTCTGTCTGTCTGTCTGTCTGTTTATCTCTGTTTCATTTTATTTTCCCAATCCATCACCTCTGCCAATTGTAATAATCTGCCCAACAGTGTTGAATCTTTCTTTATGTCAACATTCTTTACCTAACTTTGGTGATGCTTTTCTTATGTAACAGTAGTAGAAGTGTCAAGTACATATAAGATGCATATCATGTTTATTTTGTTGTGATTTTGTGAGCTTTATCATGTTCTAGGCTAATATAAATGCTTATGTGATTCTGGTCTGGCTCCGTTTTCAAAAGCTACTTCTATTAATGTACCACATTGTTAAAAGTTCACTTGCAGAAGGGCATAAAAGCACCTATAACATTCATGTGCCTAATGTCTTTCTATCACTGGAGATGCTTTTACAAAATCAGAGCGGTGTAACACTAAAATCTGCAATCGATTGTCAATTTGAATCATCCATTCTGTTAGGTTCTGGGTCAGATATTAAACAAGATGCCCCTGCAACAATGTTCTTGATTGGCTACTGCGATTGATTGCAAATCTTTGTGTTACACTCCTCAGACGCGCATTTAGAACGTACATACATTTAAATTCTCACTGAGGATATAAAATGATAAATCATGCTAAACAAAGTATTGGGAAGATGGATTTCTATAAATCCTCTATGTTCTACTACTGTGCTCTTGTGCAAGGAGAACTTCTTGTTTCAGTATGGCTACTGGTATGCTCTTGTGAATGGTAGCGTTGTGAACATGATGTTAAAATTGTATGTGACGTATATATTTACCTATTGATGAACATAAATACCATCTTATTTAGTTTTTGTCCTCTTCCTTGTGATAATGATGCTGCATGCAAACTGTGTGGAGAGAGTAGATGAATTTTAAGACAAAAGTGAGACAGACTTATCTCTCTATATTTTAAGAAATGTTATTTTTTTATACATTTTTCTGATGTGGACTGGGCGATTCTCCTTTTAAACATCAACGGCTGCATTGAATAAGTGAATTAGGTTTGTTTTGCTCTTAAGAGTTTGGTCAACCATTATAACAGTGTGTGTGTCCAATTTTAGTTCTGATCAATACAAGAAATAAGCAGTCTACTGCTATTTTAAACTTCTACCACCACAGTCAGTAACAATGGAGTACTTGGAGAATGTTGTTCACTTTATAATTCTTCTAAATCTCGTTATAAATTTTAGAAAAGTGAGATGTACAGCCTTTATCTTATAAATGCTACATGTTTGACGGTCTTTATTAAAGTTCTCATTTTAATACTTTTTATATGAAGACCATTATTTTGTGTTAATGTGAAGGTTAATAGCTTCCGATTGGAAAATCACTGTTGTGGGACTTATTAATCATTGAAAGTTTTAAGGTTGTTTATGATAATTAATTTAGATTATTTTTTTTGTTTCTGCTTTTGTCAACTCATTGGCAAGAAGAAGAAGAAGATAGAATAGAATAAACCTCCATCTCTAAACTGCTTTAGGATCATAACCTCAGAAAAAGCAATGTAATGAAGAATTCAATAACAATATTCATGTACACTATGGATTATCTAAGAAAGAAGTTTATGAATGTTATAAACAATGAACTGATCAAATTTTCAATATCAAGGGTTATTAATATTTAAAAAAAGAGAATATCATGTCCCTCTTAATCATCTTGATTTGTAAAGTTATCAATCTAGCCCAAAGTGCAGAGTGTACTTGAACCTTCTGCGTACCGCAACTGGGTGGTCCTTGTAGTAAGTCTATGGGAGTTTGAGAATCCAGTAGTCGACAGGTTAAGCTTGTCGGCTATATGGAGTTTCAAACTCAGAGATTGGAGTGCACACCAGGCATTGAAACGTCATACCATACTGATAAATTGTTTCCTAGTGTTTTATTCTTGTACAGTCAAACCTGTCTATAGCGACCACCCAAGGGAAACACAAAAAGTGGCCTTTGTAGACAGGTGGTCTTTGTAGACAGGTTCCTTCAGTATATGATTCAATGAGAAACCATTTTCAAGGGAAACAACAAATGTTGCCTTTGTAGACAGGTGGTCTTTGTAGACAGGTGGTCACTAAAGCAGGTTTGACTGTATTTTAATGGGATGTGTATATACAGTCCTATCTAAATTCCCCAAAAGGAGTATCAAAACTCTCTTCTTTAAAACTAAGGACCAGAAAGTATTTTTATGTTGACCGGAGAGCAGCTGGAATAACGTTTAATGATGAGAGGGCTTAATTGTGATGAAAATGAAACTACGCAGCTGGAATATTGGAGCTATGCATTAGCAGGCATCGGAGCTCTAGAAACAATAAAATGCATATTTTGCCTTTTTTTTTCTCTTGAGAAAGAAATTACAAGAAAATTTTAGCAAGATTTAGAATTTACTATTTTAGATTGTTCATGTTAAGTGTATTTTTTAATTTCAAGATATTTAATGATTCATTACTGTATAAATGATGAGGTAGTATTTTGAATGTTGTGAATAGTTGCCTAATTGACCGATTTGGTTTATATTTTGAAGTGACAGTGATTTTATTACTGGTTTACATCTATTCCTGCTGCACAGGCAGGCGCAGGATTGATTTCATATTGAAGTTGGATTTGATGTTGTGTGTGTGTGTGTTCTGGGGCAAAATACAAAGGTTGTGATTGATTTGCTGTATGTATTCAGGGGCCGTAAAGGCAGTCCTTTGTGTAGCCTCTTGAATGTATAATCGCACGCTTGATAGCTTATAATGCTGGGGATGTACATGTACTCTCTCTATCAACAATTGTAACACATTGATTGATCCAGAAAACCAAAATGACCCCCTTTATTTTTACAAAAAAGAGACAATTTTAACAATTAACCTGATCCCCCCCCCCCCATTTAACATGTAAAAACCGATAACATGTGTATTGTAAAACGCCCCTATTTGAGCATCTCCATGCATTGTTTAGAACCTTCATTTTTTAATGTTTCTACGTGGCTCAGGTACATGTATCTACTTCCCTAGAGCACTCATGAATTGTGGATTTCACATTTCCCACAAAGCAGCCTCAAAAAGTGAATAAGGTGTCTCTTATTCAGGGATTTTGGATCAGTCATGCATACACAATTTGACATTGAGTGAGCAAGCGTAAGCGGAGTTTAGACCATACGAGCTTGCAATTTATACTTTAGATACTTGTCTGATCCCCTGCGCAGCAGATATCTATTCTTTTATAATCATTGACGATTGATTTTGTTTCAAAGTAGCTGTTGTATATTTCACTCAATATGTTAATAGCACATGTACACATGGTAGCCACTTTTTTGTGATTTATACAAAGCTTTTTCTTTACAGAAAGAAAAGATAAAGAAAAAAAAAAGTCTGTGCCATAGTGTAGGTCGTGTACATGTACTAGAAGTATATATAATGATACCAAATCAAAATTGCGTAATCGTTAGTATGTTTATGTAGAGCTTTAGCATTGGAGAGTGATACGTATACAATCTTTTTATCTTCGGAAGGTTGTATCTCGAGATAGTACAGGAATAAGAATTGGTGAGTTCAGAGAAAGGACAGAGAAAAAAAAAAAAAAAAAAAAAATGTGTATTCATGTATCAAATGTACAAAGAATTATTGACTTTCATTTTAGATAGCTTTGTGTGTTCTGTCCATATCTTGGCACTGTGGACCATTCTAAGAACGTGTACTGGCTTTAGAATGTTTAAATGGTAGCATGCATTGTATAAACAAAGACGATCTGTATACCGCATTTGTTGTTGACATGTACATACACTATGTGTACCGGTACCTTTCATTACCTCTCTTTGTGTACCAACTATGATGACGATGTCAAGAGTTCAAAATTTACCTGTTGGAGTAAGTCAGTTTGAATTCAAGCAAGGGTAGGGGAAGGGGGTCCTATTTTGCACAATATTTTGTTTATTACTGAATAGTTGAATCTAAGGGGCATTTTTGTTCAAGTATATTAAAACTTTCTGCTTGATTTGGGTAAAGTACAGGTTTTCATGTTTATCTTTTAGTCAGATCCTAACAAGCCATTTTTGTTTGCTGGAGTATAGAGTACGCATTCAGGTTTTTATCAAAATGTAGTTTATTTTATCATGAGTTTACATAAATTGATTCATAAGAAAGCATTTCAGTTTAGTAAGGTCCTGGGAAGCCATTTTTGTTTGTTGGAGTATAGAGTATGCATTCAGTTTTTTATCAAATTGTAGTTTTATTTTGTAATGATTTCACATAAATTTATTCATAAGAAAGCATTACAGTTAAGGAGTAAGGTCATGATTTTGTTTACCAATTGTCAATGTTGTCATTAAACTTGTCATTGTCATTTGTGTGTTCAGCACATTGTGTAAACACTATGTATTTTTGTATCCTGTTTACCGCTGTGTGTTGCAATGGTATCGTCCAATAAACGATTCACTCATGTTATGAAATATGCATATGTTCTATTCATTTTATTCAGTTTTCATGTTGGTACATAATTCATGGAAACAAAACCATGGTAAATTTGTTTAAAGGTTGACTCCATTTATAAGTTGAGCTGAAAGATGAAGATAACAGAGCCTCCAAGGTACAGTTGAGTTTTACAATTATGGCAGAAAGTAAGAGAAATTTTTTTTTTAGTTAAAGTTATTTTGAATAATTCTTTGGAGAAGGGAAGGGAAGGGAAAGTTGAAGAAAAAAAAAATGATTTGAAAAAGTTTTAGACAAAAATTTTACACAACTTGAAACCATTTATTAATTGCATAATATCAATGCAATGTGTATGATGTACAAATGATAAATGGATCTCTGCTCTCTTTATGCGCATGATGCCTAGTTATTTAATATTATGTTTTATACAACACCTACGTGGATCCTTGTCATTTTATTTGAGGATTGTTGGTTACACGATATTCAATAGACGTTATATTGCATGACCGTGCATTTTTGGTTATATGCAGACTAGACTGCGTACCTCTCTGCCGTGCGCGTATCCCTGCGTGTATCTGACACACAGGCAATATGAATGTAATGGAGAAGGCTTGACTCCAACTTTAATTTATCCTTAATATAATTTGTTGATTAACGTTCTATTAGATCTTCTTTGATGTTGTATAAAACAAATAATGAATGTTTTCCATTCGTTAAATAGTGCAAATATTTTCATTTGTTAAAAGATTAACGTTAATTCTATTCAACTCTGCTGACTCCTCGTTGAATAGAATGTTAATCTTTCAACTCATGAAAATATTTGCACTATTGAACTCATAACCATTCATAAATTGTACAATATAACGATAACAAAAACAGAGATAAATCTAATTTTAAAATATGGTAGACGGCAATACATAGAAGATCAGAAGGCCAACAAATGAAGGAAATCTTAATGGTCCGTGCAGGGCAGTCAATAATACAAATTCTAACAAAAGTTCTAACAAATAATAATCTGGTTTGGTACGAAATGCCATCTCTAAACTCTTTACAGATATTATTACCCTGGTTATCAGTTTCTTTCACGCACAATTTGCAACGTCTTCGCTCCCTGGGGAGTATTCCTATCATACGGTCACCTTGAGGGTGTATATCACAAAGAATGTCATCCTACCAGGGCGGCGTTTCACAAAGATCCTAAGTTCAACTTAAATATTATGGAGAGCCATTTGTAGCCTTAAACTTGAATATATTCAAAAACAAAAATTCAAGTACTTTAGACTTTTTATAAATTCCACATCAAGAACATGAGATCTCCTTGATAATAGAACATATGAATGATTTGAATCAACATTTTATATATGCCTTTTTAAGTAACTTTTACAAAATATTTTCATAGATGCTAACGGCTTTCCATAATTTTAAGTCCAACTTAGAGATAAGTTCAACTTAGGATCTTTGTGAAACACCCCCAGGTCCACATTTCTATCCTGGGTATGGAGTGGCAAATGTAGTCAGTAGTGCAGTGTCAGGGATCAAACCCTCAACCTTTACATTTCAAGATAAATTCTTAAACCACATGACTATCATGATGCTACTGAAAAGTAGTGAACGCCAGGTACATATACCGTATATAAAATTCTTTCCAAAGTCATCTCTGGTGTGGTTTTAACCATTTAATTGGCCTCATATGATTTCTTTGATTATTGATAAAGTATGACATTAGCCTTTATCAAAATTACCAAACCAAAATCTTATTAAATATTGCTTCAAATGATTATGATCCTACAGTTTTCTTCATTTTTTGGCCCATTCTTTCTATTCTTTCTATGTCTATCCTTTGGTCTGTCTCAGTCGCTCTCTTTTTATCTTTCTCTAATACTCTCTTGTCTGTCCTTTTCATTTTTGCAATTGGGGTGGAGCAAATGTGATCACTACTCCTTGCTATCTGTCTGCTGCTGCGATGGTCGTGATTCCCCCAAATTATGAAATAATATGACGAGAAAATGTTATTTCAAAATAAATACAAGCAATGTATGAATTTGATATAGCGTCATCTGCGTTCTTATTGCGAACATTCAAAATATCAATAACGTGAAAAGCTACGCTCGAATAGAGGTGAATGACTTTACCCTCTTGGAACAATGGATGCGTCGATGTGACTTCGCAACATGGCTAGCTGGGAGGATACTTCAAGGTGGTTGACTGATTGTTTACCTCTCGTAAACCACCTTGTTTTCCCCACGTGCAATTCTGCAGCTTGTTAGGAAGTCAACTATGGAAGAATTTGATACCAAATAACGGAAATATTTCATATTTAAGCAGTTATTTGGTCTACAGGTTTCATCTTAGCACTCTTGGATCTGTCCGTCCCGTTCAAGCCTTTCATCGACTTGGCATCTTTTCTCGAATTTGGCGGTGGGGTGAATCGACTTGGCATCTTTTCTCGAATTTGGCGGTGGGGTGAATGGACCCTAGGCCCGCAGCTGGAGGGGCTGTGTAGGGGTGGCGAGCGCTGTGCTGGCTATCGTGCATGCCTGGTCGACTGAGCTGACATTCAATGCAGTGTTGAGGCTAAAACGCTGCTGGATTTTAGTGAACAAAGGGCATTTGCAGAGCGGATTGTAAAGGAAATTTCAAGCTTAATGCCGCTTTCTTTTGAGAGACGTTGGAGCTTGGATAGAAGGTATTTTTGTTTGTTTGTTAATTGAAACTCAATAGGCAGAGACATCAGTCCATATCTCATTAGCTGGCCTCACTCTCCTTTCAGTTTCACTGTTTAAATTCTAAAAACTATACATGTAATACCTGCCTAAAATTAAGTTATCTTTATCCTGTATCATTAATTTCTTAACTTTGTATTTTGTGGTTAGAAAATGTCTTTAAATGAATTGATTGAGCCAAAATTGGATTGAGCCAAAATTGAATTGAGCCAAAAATAGTTATGTTAAAAATTCTGATAATTAACAGGTGGTGGTGGTGGTGGTGATGGTTTTGGGGGAGGGAGCGGGGTATTGTAATGATGTGGTTTTTAGTTGTTGTAGTAATGATGATGAACTTGTATTTTCCATAAACAGCTGCAGGACTGAATGAATTCCCATAATTAGTATTATTATTCCATTTTTTTTTTTTTTTAAAGACTGAAAGATTAGCACTTCTTCTTTTATCAAGTTCTCACAAATTTGAGTAATGATGTTTTTGTGAGTGATATTTATGAGAAATTCCCTGATTGTCTGAATTAAGGATGGATAACCATTGATGAATTTACATGAAGAAAATGAAGAAGATTTATGTATATAGCCAGATAGTGGTATTGCTATGGGAATGAGAACAAAATAATGAAAATCAGTAGGGCTTACAACTACATTGTACAGAAAGTGCATTCCAAATATGTAGTCTATCTTTATGATAGGCTGACTAGCACTTATAAAAAAAAGAATATTTCACAAATTTGGGAGATGAGTGAACAGAAAAGAAAGAGAGAGAGAGAGAGAGAGAGAGAGAGAGAGAGAAACGGGGGGGGGGGG
>BEXV01000253.1:219034-229086 GCA_003118195.1 Hemicentrotus pulcherrimus | reverse complement strand
GGGGGGGGGGGTGGGATAGAGAACTAAAATGAACTTATCAAATGTGATTTAAATGTAGAAGATATATTCTTGCTCAACTAAAACTGAATTTGTAACTGTTGAGTGTGCATGTTATTGAAATGATTTTTTGAGGAACCTTCTCTCTTGAACATTCCCCAACAAATTGTTTCAGTATTCTACATACATGTGTATCTTGCTCGCTACAACAAGTATTCATAATTCATGTCAATGTATTATATATCTGTCCACCTGCTTAGTGCATTCAATGAATACAAGAGTGGATCTCAAGTATCACGATGCTTGTACAAGGTTGAGCCAACCTTTTGCACGAAGTAGGCAGGAGAGCTGCGGAGGATTGAAAGAAAAATGGAGCACAAAATGTACTTGGTAATGAAGAGCTTCATTGGTCCCACAGATGAGTCATCTCTGTCGTAGGGAGGAGGAAAAGCCATCGTGGCATGTTCGAGTTAAAGCCAGTGCCATGGACTTTCAAATGTATGTTTTCCAACATAAATTTGTATGTGTGTGTGTAGGAGTTAAATCCATAGTATTTGAATTGGAGGTTTTATATTTTGGCATCTATTTGTTATTAGGCTATCAGTAAAATATAATGGAATACACAAAACTACAGTCATACAAATCCTGGAAATTCATTTGAAGCTGCTCTGGGCAAATTTTATGCTTTTGGGCTGAAGATATCCAATTTTTTTCAAGCTTTCTGCTTGCTACAAGATGTATCTCCTGCCATGTTTCTTTCCCCCTCCAAATCAGAAATATTAGAAAGATGGAAAAACTAGTGAGTTGCATTTATTTCTGTCACATACTCAAACACTGTATGTACCCTCATGCTCAGGGTAATCATAAAAAAATGAGACTTTTACAATGTAAATATTATATTGACTGTAAAATGAGCTTTTCAGACAATTTTGTTACCATTGGTTTATATTTGAAATTAGGCTTAACATTGAGGGATTTTTGATGTACATGTATGATATCAAGATAATTCATCACATTATCCAAGTAAATCTAATCTGATTTGTGTCATTGTGTGACATGTAGATTAACTGTAATTACATTTCATAATAGCATCAAAAGGCGTACTGCATTGTTTTTCAAATGTGAAGGGGGAAGAGGAACAATTTATCACTTATAAATACCATAACATAATTTAATGAAAATTCCTTCAGAAAAACATCAGCTGTACAAGTGGATGCTTTATGAAGACATGTGTTGTAAGATCTTCCCTGTAATTGTAAGACCTTCTCTGCTTCAAACCAGATCAATTGAAATTGAATTTCTTGGAGTCAGATCGGTTTGGTACAATTTTGAGCAAGGATAGTATCAGCAAAAAAAAAAGAGAGATGGCTTGAAAAATAAGTAATAGCCTCAGGGTGATTCTAATGAATCTCTGGAAATGAAAAATATAAACCCCCAAAATTGTTGGAGATCTTATTTCGAGGTTTTGATTATCCTGAATTTATGAAATACAAACAATTTATTACAGCATGTATAACATGTACATGTAGTTGTTTCTTATCTGTTTGAATTATATTTTTGGCTTTCATTTATGTTCAGGCAATCTTTTCACCAAATTTTGAATATTTAAGATGACAAAAATTCTTACATGTACATATAGACATGTACATGTACTTGTAGGAATTTCATCTCTGAATGCTTGATGAAAGCTGTGGCAATTTTTTTCCAAGCTCAAGATGGCTATTCTTCAACTGGACTTTTTGTCAAAAGTTATGAGAAAAAAAAATCTGAAATAAGCTCTTCCCCCTTTTTTCCCGCATTGATTGCTAAGACTGTACTAAATTTGTAGAATCAAATGTATTTCATATTTTCATTGAATATGTATATATTTTGAAGCTAAATAAATGCATTCAAGTGGCAAATCTAAACAGAGTGATAAGGTTAAAAACTTAAAACAGGAGAAAAGGTCATGAACACAAAGTTGAATTTATTGTCCTTTTGAAAATATTGTTTGCCTATAGCCAAAATGGTGAAAAGTATTAAATCTGGCAGCAGGATTAACTAAAACTCATATCATTATTTGCAGTATTAGCACTGTTCTGGCCTTCTAGTCTTAACAAATAAAGTGTTAATGAACCATAGGCCTATGCTACCGATTTCAATGTTTTATGGTCCATTTGGCGACAGTTGCCCCAAGTAAGGTCAGGGAATATTACACAACTGGGTTTGTAACTTCAAATCATAAAGTACGACTTTGAAAGCCAAGGCCAGTAGTTGCTGTCACCCTGACGTGGAAGTTCACTGGCCTAACCCTGTTGGATCCGGCAATCCTAACGGACTAACTCCCTCATCTGGTAGTCGTTGTGAGTAAATTAGGAAGTAATGGGGCAGGGAAGCCACTGCAGATGTGTCTGAACATAGCAACAAGATTTTTACAAATCTGCAGAGCCCGGAGGCAGAGAAGTGATAATTAGAGCTCAGGGATTTGGGCTACATGACATGGCATTTCCATGGGTCTATTACTTTGCAAGACATTTGCAGGAAAATATTAATATGTTCTGACAAGCTAAACAAATATTTGCAGAGTAAATTTGTCCATTTAAAGGTAGGCTTTACTACTTCAGCTAGAAGGGATTAGACCGACCAGTGAGCCAACGTGGTCACTGTGACAAGTGGCTATCTCATTAACTCAGCTCTCATTTAACATAAGAAAAAGAGAATCATGGGGGACCAACAGGCACCGATTGGGGAAGTTTTCTATATAGAGGGAACAAGTAGCTACAAGTAGGACCAGGGAAAAAATTAATATTTATTTTTCGGGGGCTACTTTTCAAGCTTGCCTGTATGAATATAACATTCTAAAATTTGTTTTGCATTGAACTATATGCAAATTTTATGGGGGCTCTTTTCTGATTTTCGGGGGCTCTTTTGGGCATTTCGGGGGCTAATTCGCCCCGAGCCCCCGTGTATTTTTTTCACTGAGTAGGACAGTGTGCCTTTAAGGATGCAACTGAAAATAACACTTTTTACCAGTTGAGCAGCACTGATGTTACAAAGAACAATATGTGGACATTAATCTGATGCTTGACTTCAGGGTTGTAAACAGGCCGGGCTGTTAAGTTTGAAATATGTAAAAGTGGTCATTCATGGACAAAACAATTTGTAGATGCTTATAAATATCTACCAGGAGCATGAAACCGGAAAATGCTAAACTCACTTACTTACTAGAATAAAAAGGAGAAAAAAAAAAACAAAACAATGATGAAATCAATGTAGCAATTACCTTTAAAAAAAACATTTTTAAGAATTTAAAAGCACATTAATGTTATACCATTTATTTACTTACCGTACATTTCGATTTTCGATTTAGGTTTTTCAACAAGCATCTTTATGTAAGAATGTATATGTGTGAATGTACTTTTTCAGAAAACTGAACAGCTACATGTACATGTAGTGATGATAAGTTATCTTGTAATTAGCATCGTGTGCTTAAACCCTAAGGTCAGATTGTATGTTGTTTGTAATGAGAGATAGCAAGGATTAGTCCATTTCTAGAAAACTAGATAAAATAAGCCAACAACGAGAATTCACCTGGAATCGTAGATACCTACATTACAATGATTATATGATTTGAAAACTTGTCAATAAAATACACTCTAAAGCTAAAGCTTGATAACTCAAAGAGCTGAATGCATCTGCATCATGTACTTTTTGTGGTAAAATATTTAATCAAGAATTAGAATGCAGTTTACGTTTATAACTCGATTAAACTGCCAAACTGCTCCGAATGGACACCAAACTGATTTCAAACCAATCAATTCTTGGCCATTCCAGTTAATGGATTTTTGTTGTTCGGTCAGTTGTTGGTATTATGTTATCTGTCTTGTTGGTAGGGTATTGGGAATTTAGAAACTTGTTTCATTAAGTGACACTACTGTGTCTTGAAGTAAATACTTCCACTGATGTTTGCTTACTTACTTTAATGAAGAATAATTGCATCAATGAATAAAGATGACTATACAAATTGAAGATACACATGGGAATGATCCCTGAATTGGGCTTGGACCGTTTCAAATTTCCTGTTTGTATTTATCCCTATTTTTATGACTTTGTGACTTTGTATTATGGAGGTCATAAACTTTTCATTTTACATTTATACAGCTAACAAAAATCATTGATTTTTCTCATATTCAGGTGATTTGTCGGAAGTTGCCAGGCATCAATCTATTAGTAAACACCCCTCCCCCCTAAAAAAAAACACTTCTGGGCTCAGGAGTGTAGCTTTTTGGATTGCTGGAAGAAATTTCACTGTTTTTTGCAATGTAATTGCTCGCTCTGAAAATATTAATGAATGATTCTGTTTTTTTTTAGACACATGACCCTCCTCGCTTGTGTGATGGCATCCAGAGCAGCAACAAGTTGCTCATTCAAACTAATCACCACAAAGAAAACAGATTTTTTTCTTTTTCTTTCAGTGGTGTAAATGCCTGTCCAAAAACTCTGGGTTTTCAAAATGTTTTTTGTGGCTGTGTAAATAAGCCTACCGGCTTAAAAAAAAAAAATGTACAATATGATACAATATAAATACAGATTCTCAGTTAATTGTGACTCTCTAAATAATTGAGTGTATTTTGTTAAGGTCACAATTATTGCTCTGTGCAAGAGCCTGGGGGTTATGCTAGAAATAAATGTAAGTTAATGTAAGTATAAATTTGTTGATGATTGGAACAACATATTGTATGATTAGTCATCAATCACAAAACTTTTCAGATTATGAACATGTCAGGTGAATATCATTGTACTCTTTGATGATCTTGCTTTTACAATTACTCAAAGCTAACATTGCCCTACATTTTTATAGACTTTCTAAATTCTACCCAAATCTGTCTAAATTTAGTGGTATTAGATGTCTCATACATAATATTCTTTTAATGAAAACAAGAAAATAAAATAAAACCAGTAAGGGCAGTTCCTAATTTTAAAATTCCAAAGTGCTGGTAATTCAATCACTCCCTCAATTTGCCCATTCTCTTTCTAAAAGCCTTCAGTTTCTTGTTCCCTTGTATAACACCAATTCAGTTGTACATGTGATTGTGTACATTCATCCAGCTTCTACCAAAAGCAAAAAGTCAGCCTCTCCCTTTGAAAACTGTCCATTTTTTCTCCTCCTGCTTGCATTTGAGGACCTTGGACCTGTGCATAACTTGACTTGGAGGATTTCATCTGAAATGGCAGGTCATTTAAGGTCACCTCAGCACAGTAGATGGGTGTTATCCATTCATCTTAGAAACACATGTGAACTTAGCCTTAAGGTTGTAAGCTCCTGTGAAGTGGAGTGGGAGGGGTGCGGGCATATTCTCACTGCTGTTTAGCCCCATTCTTCATTGTAAGATGACGTTTCTTCTATAATTTTTGTTAATCTAAAACACATTTGCAACCCTTTCATATTGCAATATCTCTGGTGGAATAAATGAGTATGAATCTAAACTTCAATGCAAACAAAGTATTTTTGTGTTTTGTCAGCGTAGTTTTGAATCATCTTCAACAGTGTTAACAAGGATCAGAACTAAACCAATAAAGTGCCATTTATCATGATGAATCTGTGCTAATGAAATAAGCTGCATGCTTACAAGGACATAGCAATTAATCTACATGAGAATTATAGGTCCTAGACCTAGAACCATGCCTATCTAGTAACTGATACAGTGTACATGTACATGTACATGTAGGCAGGCTCATTTATACTATTTTCAATAATTTGAAGTGATCAATCTTCAATTATGTGCTCATGAATTATTGAAAGATGTCTGAGAGTCACCGTTTGAAACACTACTTAGATTTCCCTTTCAAAGTGGTCATACAGGTCAAATAAATATTGTTTGGAATCATGGTGAATTTGTATGCTCCTGAAATGGCGACCCCACATTTGCTTCTGCAACATTTGCTGGGGCTTTATTTCATCAAAGGTGTAACGTTGGGTAACAAAAGTTTTTAGGTTTAGGGTTAGGTACAGTATAGTGTTTGGTCCAGGGTATATACATGTATTAAGAATTCAGTTAGGGTAGGAAAACTGATGCAGAGCAATTGTCCAGGAGCAAGTTTTGTACATGTACATAATACATCCCCCATAATATTTAATGATTGGTTGTGGGGAGTTCATTACATTATGCTCGATTTGTGGCATCTGGAATGTTAAGTTACTTTAATTTAATGAGTAATATTACTGGCTATTTAAGTACAGAGTACAATGGATATCAAACATTGAACTCTCATCGCTGTGTGTGTAGTAAGAACGCACCCTCCACTACCACTTGTGCATGAACCAAATGGAATTTTTCTCTCTGACCCCAATTTAGGAACCTCCAAATTGAGCTGATTTTGAGTCCAGTGGGTGGTAAATATGGAAGCGTAATCTGGCTGCCGCATGTTCTTTCGCTGCACTCGTGGGAGCCATCGGAATCAGAAATACTCGAGATGAATTTCATCTCTTCTTGTGGGATGCCTAGCGTATATATCAATTTCAATTTAGTTTAAGAAATAGGAACTGGAATTGAGATGAATTTTTGTGATAACTTGCTTGGCTTCAGGGGATGTTTTTCTAAGTTTTTTGTGCATTGAATTCAGTATTGGGCAATTGAGCAACAGATTCAGAATTTGAGATGGTAACTTCTGATGGAAAGTTCTGATACACTATGTGCTTCATTTGCATGATGTAACTAAGCATATAGATGTGTATGGGATAGATTAAGATGCTGACATTGCATTTGTTTGAGGGCTCTGCCTCTTGTAATACATGTAGCTCTATAAGAGGGAATTACCATCAGAAACAATGCATACATAATCATTGGGGTGATCTTGATATTCATACTTATTATAAATATTTGAGACTTTTTGCTTTCATAAAATAAAAAAGAATAAGATTTAATCTTGACCATGGTTCAGAAATCAATTTTTAATCCTCATTAATTTCTTAACTGAAAAGTAGCATCATTGCTAGGTCCACTGAACTTGGACAAACCAGTCGTTAAATTTGATGTGTCCGTGATTTGATTATCATTACTCATTTACTGACCCGTTACAAATGGATAGTATAAATTCCATACCCTCATAAAAATCTATTATGTTTAGAAGAATGCGGATATTGTAATAGATTGTGACCTCTTGCTTTGGTTGATTGTATCTATTGAGGGAGTAGTCTATTTTAAATACTGGTAGTACAATTGGCAACTGGGTCTGTTGGAGCCTCTCAATTGTTCAGCTAATAAAAGGATGACAAAAATGTCTGATAATGCTTCATATATATTCCAGTAAATTGCATTTTGCCTGTCAAAGCCCAATTTCATGTCGGAGATCATGTCCAATGCAGGAANGGGGGGGGGGTTGTATTAGACCCCCATATATGTTACTGATAATTTCTTCTGCTCAGTGCCAGAAAGATGTTGTTAACTAATTCAAACAGAATTTACACCATTCTGGCTTTAGGCACATGATAATTATGGTACTTATTTGTAAGAGAAAAGAAAATTGTCTGGAGTATTTTTTGACTAAAAACACAAGGAAATGAAATGATCAATAGTCAACAAACAGAAAAATAGTTATTGAAGATGATAATTTTGATGTTTTTCAATGACTTTGTCATAATTTGAAGAAAATGTAGACATACTTGCATGTAATATACATGTACCATGAAGTGAAACATTTGTACAAAGATGAGAGACTTGTCCCCTATATTTCTCTCTCATATTTCACCGTCATCTAATTAGTATGTGGATGGGGATTCCTCATCAGCGTTACATTCGTGCCAAATATAATTTTTCTCCAACGCGTGTATGCACAAATGATTGCACAATTAAGATGAGCACAATATATCCAGGGTGTTAGTCACCGCTTTCATTGATGACAAATGTTTGGTCTGGTAAGGTGAATGTTGTACAGTAGTCTCAAAATCTCATCTTCCAGACTCCAGTATGCTTGAGCTTGATATTGTCGTGAATTAACCTGTCTTCCAATGGTCTCCTTAGAAAATCTTTAAGAAAAAATAAAACTCAGTGGCCCGTATTACATTTCACCTTTCCCTTAAATCCCTTCTACATTTCATAATTTAATGCAGAGTTTTATCATTCATAGGGAAAATCCAAATTAGCCTTCGAGCCAGGCTATATGTATTTATCTACTTGTGCATACTGTCATCATAGTGTCATGACTGTACTCCTAATAAGGGCAGAATATCATCTATTTTATTTCTATTGCATACTTGAAAATAGCTGATTGAAGTCAACATACAGACCTAAGCATAGATGAAATCAGAGGGCACTTTATGTAAAGATACATGTACGTGCTATAGTATGCCAATCATCTATAAAATCATCAATAATTATTATATGAAAGTACAATTATGGAACCTACATGTAGGACAATCCAATCTAATCAAGCAATGTATTTATATGGCATACTACCTCTATCAAATCTAGGAATGCTGTGTAGAAACAGCATTGGTTCAGAAAATTTACAATTACTGTATGGAGCAGATTTAATCAATTGAGTTCGAGAAAGAAATACTTATGTACCTCCATACTTATGGTTCTTGTTTATTAATTAACACATGTATCCTTTACAGGAGGGTTTTGGAAGAGTAGACTAGCTATCACTGGGCTCATCAATGTGCTGTATCCTCATTGCCTAGAGCATACAGGGAGAAAGAGAGGGGGAAAATGACAAAGTCGAAATCATATACACCATCCCCGCAGGCTGCAAAGGGTTAATAAAATTGAGATGCAATAAGTGGGTTTTTAAAGGGATTAACATGTTCAGCGCCTCCATTGAAGCTGCCTTCCAAATGAGTATCGTATGATTAGATTAATACTAATTTGCATCCCGGGCATAAAGTTGGTGAAAGGTATGAAATTAGGGGAGTGGGATCCCGAGCTTGTGATATTTACTCTGGTACCCCCAGGCTTTCTGGAACACATGAGATATCCAGGAGAAAGCAGATATATTGTAGCAGATGGCAATGTTATGTACTCTTGAAGAGTGCAACATAGATCATGATGAACATACTATCAATGTTATTCACATTGAGTCATTTGATTTCATAAATCCTCACTTTCTTAGTTTGCAGAGAGACTTGAAAATCTGCAGCTTTGTAAATAATAATTATTTACCCTTGCATGTTTGAGGGTGAAAAGTACATCAAAGTCACATCAGATTGTTGTTGAGAGTACTTGAAATGTATTTCAAGGGAATGTACAATTACCACCTTAAAGGGATAATTCACTGAAGATTTGATTCAATAAATGCAAGGATTTTAATTCCATGAATTAAGTTTGTTGGTCGTTGATTGCTATTTAAGGTAAAATTTATGCTACTGCAACCTAAAACTAAAGTTCCCCTCAGATCTCTACATACCTCTAGTTTTTACTTCTTTAGATAATTGTTTTGAAATGTGACTCGTTTGTTGCATTTATCACATTAATACGAACATTGATTATCAAATGGGCATCTTCAAGTGAGAGATAATCAATAGGGCATTTTCGTAATGTAACCAAATTCATACCTAAGCGCCTCATGACAAATTATTTAATTCACCTGTTACGAATAGTTGTATTTCAATACCGGAAGTCAGAATGCAAAGTGCATATATTACGTGTTGTTATGTAGTGCAAGCCACTATGTTTGTCCTACCTAGCAACAACTTATTTATGCAATTTGAATACTGAATTTTGTGATAGATTTATTTGTAACGGGTGAATTAAAAAAATTGAATTGAGGTACCTTACATGTACACAAGCATATGCATAAATCTGGTTACACTACAAAATTGGCCTATTTGTTCAGTTTCAGTTTCAGTTTAGTTTTATTTCATTTTTCCATTTTTTTCTAGCATCATTGCAAACACAATACAAATCAATATGCAGTAAACAATAATTGTATAGTATACAACATGAATATACAAAACAAATATACAGTAAGCAATGCAAAAAGAATCATATCAAGCGTGACGAAAATACAAATCAATGACTAAAACATTATTCATAATTTGGATTATTAACAAAATACAGAGTTAACATGGAAAATAA
>BEXV01000253.1:200972-218901 GCA_003118195.1 Hemicentrotus pulcherrimus | reverse complement strand
GGGGTAAAAAAAACCTTTTCTTCTTTCTTATCATACTTAAGGAAATTGTATTGATAAACAATTCATCTTCTTTAAAAATATTTTGAATTGGTGAGATTGAACATATTACATTAAATGAAGCTTGTACATTATTTGTTTTGATTTTTGTTGCACCAAGCCCCATATTGTAGGAATCAATTTAGCCTTGTTAAGATCTGAGATGTAATATGACCTTGTGTAGACTCAAACTACTCCGTCTTCGAGATAATTCATCATCTCGTTCCTTTCTTGAGAGACATCTCAAATTGATGGATGACTTCGAGTCGAATGTCTTGGCAATTATCTTTGTCATTCAGCAGAGATTGCCAATTTGCCATATTTATGAGAGCCTGATGATTTGTGCATCCAACTTATTCCCTCCGAGTGCATCAATGGTTTATTCAAGTACATAATAATGAAAGTATTTTTGTTAAAAAAAAAAAACATAGGAAATCAATGACATAACATGTATGTATAGCAGCTTTTATCAGAAAAGGCACTTGAAAGACTAATGAGAAACATATTCATATGTTCCAATTTTAAACACTATTTTAAGAGTCATCATTTTTACACTATGATTAGAAATAATTCATAAATACAACATGTTTTCACTAGTACTCGAACAGTTAAATTTCAAATAAACTAAAGAAACTAAATATTTCAAATAGCCCATTTTTCACTTTCGTTCATCCAAATTTGAAATCAATTTTCAATCCCCAAAACCTTCAAGAAAAATAAACTGGCATACATTTATTTCTTGTTCTTTCTCCCTTTTCTAGGCATAGATACAGTGGCAATATGCACACTATACATGATTTTGTTTATCATCATTATTATGCATTGCCTCTCATTTTATGAAAAAGTTATCGTGCATACACTTGTCATGGTAAATGTATGGTATATATGTGTACATAGTGGAGTTGTCACCAAGCAGAGACCCCCTTCGGCATTACTACAAGACTTGACACCTGTCTGCCCTGAATCTATCCTCTCTGTATTCTTTTATATATTGATTGCCTTCTTCTTCTACCATCCATCATTGTGTTTCTTGGGGACCTCTTTTCACCCCCTTCGAGCCTATTGTCAAACCTTCCCTTCCATGTTCTTCTGGAGCGGAAATCCTCATTGTTTAGGTACTGTAGTGGGACCCCCCCCCCCCCTTGGTGACCTTCAATGTATTACAATACACAGTTCTGAATTAAGCTTCTTTTAATGCTGACTGATTCTAACCATTTTCTTATATTTTGGATTTCAAAAATACACTGTAGATTTGATATACATTCAAAATAATTAGCTGAATTTAACCCCTCACATAAAAATGCAGAAAAAGTTCTATAAACTCTGTAGTCTGTACATTGCTTGTCCTAAAATCATTTTCATTTAACCAAATGAGGGTCAGGTACCGGAATATATGCTATATCCAGGGTTAAAGTTATAAAAAAATGTTAGTTTACTTGTTGGATCTTGACTGTGGATCAATGTATATTGCTACATGTATGGTTTCCAAATCTCTGATAATATCGCTCTTTATGAAAAGCCTAGATGATGAAATGATTAGGACATGTCCTTTACGTTTCAGTCAGCTCTAATTTCGGCCATGAAAAGCCACTGCACACCATTATTTCCCAAGAAATTGCTATAGGATTGGAGTTTAAAATTTGTAAATAAATTCTTCCTGATTGAGATTCAGAATGGTCTTTAAATAATTATAGCAAAGTTGCTTAGTACAGTGAATTTAATCCCATCTCTAAGAGATAGGCCCTTAGACAACATTTTGTTGATGGTTTGATGGTTGCTACATTGTAGAATTTGCAGCTCATTGGACCTTCTTATCTGACTGAAAAGCTCATACTACACTACAGTTTTGATGATATTATTCATGGTAAAATTTGTAGTCACAAGAATTACATAATATTAAATTTTAATCCTACTTTTATTTTGCTATCTTTCACTTCTAATTCATAGCCACTAGCCAGATGTAGAAGCCTTAAGTAGGGCTCTAGATTCCACACTGATTGTTTTAAAGGGGTCCAGATATAAATTCTTGGAGTCTGTAGGGCATGTGCCCCTTGTCTGACTTTATAGAACTTTAGGGTCTGCAGTTAATTTGTTTCCACCTATGAGGAGTGGACCCCTGTCAAAGTTGACTCCTCCCCCATGGATATTGTGGATCGCTGGCCATGATGGGCCGCCATGGCATTTGATGGTTTGCTTTTCATAATGTAGGTCTGCATGAGAGACTAGTCAAAGTTCATAAACCAAGTTGGGATTGATTGTAGGATCTTCAAACCTTCAGGTAAGCCTGTGTGAGAGATTCATTCTCCCCCAGGTATTTTCATATCCATCACTCAGTACCCGCTCCCTTTGTCAAACTCCTCAGGTAATAACTCTGATGTGTCTGTCACTCGGCGTTGGAGCATGATGTTGGGCCAGGGAGGTATATCTATCAGCCTTTTCACACACAGCTAAAATTCTTTAAACATGACTAGTTTAAACGTGTTTCGAACATGTTTAAACTAATCACGAGCCTTTCACACACAGAAATTTCGGTGCGATCTTTAATCGTTTCGTGATTAACTACTGCTCGTAAAATGCGCAGTAGTGCCATTGCGCATTGAAGGTCATGTCACGTCAATCAAAGCGCACGCTCCATCCAGTTTAATCATGACTAAACACGAATTTCCTTTCACACACAAAATGTCAAGCTCTCTAGATACGAACTTCGTATCTGTAGCCTGCTTTTAGGGGCGTATAGATCGCGACTTCGTATCTATCCCAACATCGTATAACCGATGTTCACACTGGGAAATTTTGTCTATAATCATGACTAAATTTTTACGATGATTCTAATCATCACTAGATACGATGAATTTTAGCTGTGTGTGAAAAGGCTGCTAGTAGATCTTCTGCTTGTGTTTTGTTGATGGACAGAAAGTAAAACAATGCCTCACGAATCTGGTGACATGATATTCGCTCTGGTCATTATTTCTTCAGGGATATCTGGTTAGGGAGGCATTATATGATTGGTTAAGTGTAGGATTAAGGTCAGGGTTAACGTGAGGTTAGAGTGAGGTATAGGGTTAGGGTTAGGGTTAGGGGGCAAGGCCTAGGCTTAGGCTTAGCAATTGTGATGTGTCAAGGAGCTTGGTTAGTGTTTGAAATCAACTACAGAGAATTTTTCACACAATCCAAGAATAAAGATCACAATTAGACAAATGTTATGAAAAGCATATGAATACTGTACTTAATAAGATAAAATGCAAAAGTTACCATTTAAATGTCATAACTTGGAAATAGAGAATATGCATTTTAACCCAACTGTGAACTGTTGCGGTATACAGGTATACATGTAGTTTCTTGTTATTTTTGTCTCCATTTGTTTGCCAATAGCATGGTTTGATGCCTATAGTGTAGGAAGAGTTGCAATGTTTAATCAAGTGGACGAATGTGACTGCACGACAACACCAACAACTTGTTGGAATGCGTGTCAAAAGTTGGCAAAGTATTGACACTCTTGTTTAATCCCACACATGCACGGCCCTGGGAGAAGGGTCAATTGTGTTAAGGTGTGTTTCTAATAGAATGTCTAAAAGAGATAACGCTGGAAATAAACAAAGTCAAATATATGTGCTATTATTGCAGTCTCTTTTTTTCCTCAAAAAGCATTGAAGCATGATGTGTAGTGTATATGTAAATGTACACAGATTTTTCTTCGATTATTTTTGAATCCATATTCATTTTGAAAGTCAATAGGAAGGGTGTAAAAAAAAAAACATTATACAACAGTTGTATTTTCTCCAGATGTACTTTTGAATAGATTTCCCTTATTTGAATTACATGTACATATACATTCTCAGCTTGTAATATGCAGAATGTATTTATGTTTCATTATATACCGCAAAAGAAGATTTTAAGCCTCTGATTGGTCAAAACGGCAGGCATGGAATTCGCTACAGGCTAGCTAGTGCTGTAACATCACCAATTCCGTTTAACCGCCAGTCAAAACCGGATGGTTTTCGGTTGAACGATTAAAAAAAAAAAAAAAAAAGTTTTTTTTGCCGACTCTGTCGGCAGCAAGCCAGGTAGGTCCATGTGAAAAAGCGGGAAGGACTTTCATTCATTTTCATTCAACTGCCGATCTGTGCTTGTGAACTACCGTAAATCTCTGTGTATAAGGCGCACCTGTGTATAAGGTGCACCCCTATTTTTTGGGAAAAAAACCCCACAATGTCTTTGTAGAAGAATGTGTACAAGATCATTAATGTAAATTAAAAACAGGTCCAGACTCTAAGGCTTCATGATACCAAGTGTCCCACACCAGCCTCATCACATCACCTAGCAGAAACACTGTGTTCTATGCCATGCAAACATCAATAGTCATGCATGATATGAATAGCATCCTCTAAATTTCTGACAATGGAGTACCTAGGATAGAACCTTGTGATACACCATTTGTTATAGAAAAATTACTTTCAAACCAAGATGACAGACAAATTGAGTGATGTTGTAGTTTCCAAGTGGTGAGTCAACACACTGATTACTGAGCTGGGAGAGATTGCCAGGCATAGCGCCATAAATCGAAACTTAAATATAAAAAAAAATATTTAAAACAAAAACAAAAACAAAAAAACAAAACGGAAAAACTAAACCGTCCAATTGAAAACGGAATCCGCCATAGGCGGTCGGATACCGGACGGTTAAACGTTTGACTACAGCACTTTTACAGACTGCTGGGCAGTGTTGCAAATTTTTCTTACTGCACATAGTTGTTCTTGCGCATCATGATTGCACTGTGCCCCTCAACTTCTTTTCGGGGCACACTTCAGTTTCGATGTCACCTTGGGCAATTGCTTGAACCATGCCCCTCAAAGCAGTCAATATTTGTATACTATGGACCAGTTCTGGCAATTCCTGGAAAGAAAGACTATAAGAGTAGGTCCATCAAACTATTACTGAACATTCCTGGTCACACTGTCTGGTACAGACCTTTCATCACATCACAACCAGTCTGACAGTTTTCTCCTCCCATACCTGGGACATTGACAATACCCTATAGGCTTACTCCTGTGAGCCAGGCTACAAACCCCATTTATATCCTGGTCATTGAACCCTCAAACTCCCCAGAGCTCCCCATACCATGATGAAAGACATAAATTCATTCTCTATTTATGGTTATATGGGATGGGGAAGGGGTTGGATGGAAAGGGCAGGGGGGGGGGGTGGTTGAATGGATGGGGCGCGGTGGTAATTATATCATTCATAGTGTGTAATATTTATTAATGTAATATGCTCTAGCCAAGGATATTAAGTTTGCAATTTAAAGGGACCCGGTAACTTTGTCATAGATCCTTTAAAAAAACTCTGTGATTTAGCTCATGCTGCAATGATAATTATAAACCTTTAGGTCAGTCAGGAACCCCATTACTTTTACAAGCCGATCGCCTGTATGATTATAAAGATATTTATGATTGAAAATCGAAATCAAATGTTGCGTTTGCCAAACGGTTTTCATAACACTACAGTCTATTGGGGAACCGAGTATAGTAAAACCGGTCACTCAAAGGTTTTTACTTTTTTGAGGCACCATATCACAGACACTGATAACACGTAGGGCCATGCATCTCAGATTTAACATTGTTAAACTTTAAAGAAAAGGTTGAGTTCTTACTATGCTACAGGATCAACTTTTTCTGATCGATTCCACACTGTTTCTTTCACAATACAATCGCATGACCAGAACTCAACTTTATCTTTAAAGTAATATGGATGTCTGAGTTTTCTATGTGGGCTTTGATTGTGCCTAGGAGGATGCTACTCCTGGTAATATAATGCCAGAGCCAGAGACTGATATCATCTTCCAGATAAAATGGAATGACATTTAATTGTTCACTGGGGATCTTTCTGACAAAGTGCAGGGACTAGAAAAGTAACAACTTTAGCCTTATGACATTCATGACATTGCAATGGGAGAAAAAAGTTCAGTTCAACAGGGAAGGTTAAATGAAGAAGAGTATTAAGGGTAGGATAAGGAAAACACAGATAGATAATATGGCAAAAGAGGAAAAGATGCAGGCCTATGAAATTTAAAGCTAAATACGAAAGAAAAATACAATACAGTAGAGCTTAGTTACAGGGGAAGGCCACCGGGATATTAAGTTTTGATAAAAGTAGAAAATGAGAGAAACAGGTCAGTGAAAGTTTGAGCAAAAAAACTAATTAAAATAAAGAATTTATGAATGTTTAAAGGTTCAATCAATCAAACATAAATTGGTGACTCTGTAGCTTATCTTGCGAGGCCCCTCCCATTTGTCTGCTTTTATTAAAACCAGATTAATATTAGGGTGGACTTCACCTTTGATATGGAAACAGGCTATGAAGAGATCCATCATTTATGAGAGTGCTTTAATTAAGAAAAAATGTGGTCAAAATAGGAAGCATTTCTAATACAGGAGGCGGCTGTTTGTATGAATTGGCAATTTCTTGAGAAAACCACAACAAATTATTATTAAAGGGATAGTAACACAATTTTGTTGTTGTCCCTTTTATAATGTAAATGCATTGAAATGTTCTTTGAAAAAAATTGAAAGTTTGATAAACTTTTTAGAATTGTTAAGTAACCTATCATCTTTTATGTTTGATGAATGTGATAGAACATACTATTTATAAGTGGGTGTAGAAGTCTTTCCTTCCTTTGGCGTGGACATGTATTTACCTATGGAAGAGCTGAGTACACACATGATTAGATGTGGGACTAGATGTGTGAAAGTTTGATTTGGGCCCCATTTCCCTTCAAAGGTTTTCTACACAGGTGAGCAAACCTGAACCAGACTCCGTGTCTCCTGAATAAGCTCGTTTTCATGAGCCAAGTTTCCAAAATAACCTTCTTATTTTGATCCAGGGAATAAGCCTGATCACAACTACCTCAAGCTTATTTCGCAGTGTAGATGGGAAGAGTGAGTGATTCCATTGTTGCACTTTGGATATATCAGGTAGAGCTATGAACCCAATGGGCAAGCATACCATGATGATGATGATAATCTGATAGATAGATGTAGATTATCCCAAGTCAATTAGGGATTGTTTGTGAAGTATTTAGCCAATTAGTGGGTTATATCACTGAAGAAGATGCCATCCGACTATGAAAGCACCCATTTAGAGTCACAAGGGTGTTCAATCAAATACTTAAACAGAGTTAATGCTTTTCTGACTCTGTGCTCTCCTGGCTCTGGTATGCTCTTCAGCTGCTAACTCCTTGGGCAAGTGGGCATTGCTTGGATTGGGCTAGTGAAGCTGGGGAACTTTTAAACTTGAACTGCTCTTTAGAGCAACCATGATTGCTCTAAGATCGCTCTAATATCTCAAGCTCAATCTTGTTTGGGGCAATGGAAACACACCTGTGGGCAGGTGATCAAACGTGAACCAGATTCTCTGTCTCCTCCTAAATGTGTTACATCCTTGGAATACTGTCCTCAATCATCCCCCTCCTCCTTGACCTTGTGCACTGAGGATGGGAGAAGAAGATGGGAAGAAGTGAAAATGGAGGGATGACAGAAGGAGGAGGATTTTTTGTTATTCTATCTTCTTTCCCTCTTACTAAACCTTGTAAATAAAGGACGATACTTACATTGTAGGGAAGAGGAAGGAGGGGCCAGAGAGAAAGATGGGAAGAAGTGAAGATGGAGGGAGGTAGGGGTATGATTAGGGGAGGTCATGATGGAGACACGTCTGGAAGATGTATGGAGTGTGGAACATTCGGGATAAATTGTTTTGTGTGTGTTATCGACACATTACCCTTTTCAGTGATAGATCAGAAACTTCACAAATTGGAAAATCAACATTGGAGATTTATGAATTTCATTTCAGAGCTACCCTTGCCTAAAATGCTACAGTTTAAACGGTCCAACAAAAGAAAATCACTTTTAAATACAATGGATGCTTGACAATATATCACAAGAAAGTAATGTTGAAATGCTTGCATCAAACTTATCAGATATTGCAGAGAAAGGGCTTGTATTTTATAATGAGGTTATATTTTTTCCTACTGTTTACTGAAAGAGGATGGTCCTTTTAGAACCTCAATTTCTTCATAGTTAGTGTTAAACATTCTTTTTCCAAGTTCAGCGCCAGTGCCTGGCCAATACCTGACCTTGGGCCACATCCTCTAGAATTCATCTGTTGAGCGCCAGAAGGGTGTTGACCTTGTATTAAAGTATATGAGATAATGACCTTCTGGCTCTAAGCAGGCAAATTCATCTAGGATATCAAGTCCTAGAGCAGAAGGGTGTAATAAATGTGTGGGAGGAGGCTGCTAATTTAAGCGTTACTCCTAGGAAGGGGTAATATAATTTCCAAGGGAAGGGGATGTTTGGGTTTGTAGGTACTCCATATGCCAAGGAGGGGTACGGTATTGCCCCCCTGGGATGGCGGTGTAGAGGTATAAACAGGGTCATAGACCTGCGAGATGTAGATAGCCTGTAAGCACAAACTCTCTTTTGACATATGTTTTAAACTAAGTCAAAGTCAAGTCTAAAATATTAATCTTTGCTGATTGAGAAGTACATTGTTTGCCTGGGAGTAAATTTGTTCTATAGGCAAAGAAAGAATTTTAAACATTTTCAAGTTTTTATATTGCATTTACATCTACAAAACACATTTCAGTGTACTCATCATTTAAATTGCTGACTGTGACATACATGTAGGGCCTGATACATGTTCATATATTATGACTTATCTGTTACATTTCACTAAAGATTTTATTACAATGTTAAAAATGTTAACAAGAAAATCTGTTTAGAAATAAAGAACAAATCAATTCATCACAAGCTTCACTTGATGAAATTACTGGTGTTAAAATATTAACTTGAACGTGCATTTAGGCCTATCACCTATTTTAGCTGCAGCCGAAGGGTGGGTAAACATTTCTTCATGAATAATTGCGCTGGAGCCTCAAAACATGACTAATATTCATGAAGTGTATCTCTGTGAAAAGACATTGATGTATCTCACAACTCATCCTCGTTCTTTATGTTTACTCTACGCAGCTACATGTAGCACGTCACCGTGCTGAACTTGCGGAGAAGAGCTAATGTGTGGGCCAAATGAAATGAAATTGGACGTGTTAGATTCGGATGCACTCTATGCATAAAAATGGGGGGTTAGAAGGGGGGCAGCTGTGCAGGAAGATACATGAGATGCGCTGAAATGGAGCGTGGATGCAAATGTGTAATGGATGCGGAGGAGTGGGAGGGAGAGTAGGGGAGGAGAGGAGGAGAAGATGGCAACATGAGGAGGATAAGTGTTTTGGGAAAGGAACAGGTGGTGTTTTAGGACCTTGAAATGGTCTTGATTTATAGGATCATGAAATTGGTTTTGACCTTCAGGTACATAATAAAGGACTAGAAACTGAAGAGGCAAGTGCCTAGATACAGGAGAGTGGAAGAAAGGGCGGAGAAAAGATGGAAAATGAAAATAAGGAGGAAGTTATTAAAGGAGATCAAAGAATGGTGGGCAGAAAACTGAGAAGAGGAATAGGATAGCATATAGAATGATTTCTAGATGGATCTGTACAGGAGAGAACGTGTTTGTGGGTGTGTGTGTGTGTGTATGTGTGAGATAGAGAGAGAGAGAGGGAGAGGGGGGAGGATAGAGGATAAAGGATTGAGGAGAGAGAAAAAGAAGTGAGTTAATAGTTAATAGATAACTATTTAATTTAATTTAAGTCAAGGGGGGTACTTAATCAGAACATTAATTTGATGTATGATCGTCCCTATTTTCACGAAGTGATGGTAGTGAATGAAAATCGCATACAATTTGCGTGCGGATTTTCCTCACTACCGTCACTTTGTGAAAATAGGAACTCGATGTATGTAGGCTTCATCTCTGATTGTTACCTCTGTACACCCACATAATGCAGCGCTTTGAATGTGGAATGTATTAGAATGAGGAGGTAGTGATTGCAAATTGATAAACTTGTGTTACTAAAAATTGTTTTGGTGAGTTAAATCTTATCAATGCCTAAAATTTAAGGACTTTTCCCCCTTCTCAAATCTATGTTGATTTAAAGAGGAATGTAACCAAAAGATGGTAAAATGCTCAGTATTTTTGAAAAAACTTTTTGACATCGCTATCAACATTTAGGATATTAAGAATAAATGTACGTATGTGAAATCAGAAAAAATTACATTTACATGTATCTTTGACAAATCTGTGTATTAACCTCAAAACTTGAACCATTTTTTGAAAAGATCTGTATGAATTTTTTTTTAAATCTGAAAATCACTTCATCATTCAAATTAGTATCAAGAGATTCAATATAAATTGCTTTCTGAATTATATTTAGTAACACTGTTCTAATTTCACTTTGGTTTAATGATGCATGTAATTTCTTGAGAGCTTCAATGAGTTTTTAGGTCATAGGTGCTGTGCATGTTTTGGATGAAGGAATATTGCCTATTACATGCTGGTCTCCTAAAGTCTCGTAAGCTGCTGACACTGCTGTAACATATGGTTGACAGATTGGTAACAGCGCTCTAGAGCTCTTTGTAGCCCCCTGAGCCCATTAATACATTATGACATCACAAAACGCAATAAAACTGACCATTGGGAATTGAATTGCGATGTAACTTTAATCAATAAGTCATTTACTGCCCCCTCTCCTTTAGTGGTCATTTGGGCGTATTTTCATCAATCATGAGGCTGTGGCTATAATACTTGTAGTATTTTGGGAATAAGATCCATTACATTCTGCTGTAAATATTAATGGTATTACGCCTAACAGGAATGAGAATCTATTTCTAATCACAATAAAAATAAAAATATGACTATTACATTGTAAATGTTCATGAGTTATTAATACTGTATTGCTTTTTTGCCGTCCCCTCAAAAAACAAGTTTGAAGGATATGTAGGTCGTACCAACAAGTTACTCTTTGGTCGTACTGGTCTTGCTCATATAATTGTAATCATTGTGTGAGATTTAGATTTCTCTGTACAGTCCCACAAAGTGTGATTCATGTACACTAGACCATAGCTAGTATACTGAATAATATCAAATAGTTTTCGTGATTTTCACATTATCAAACTTAAAGGTTCTCTTTCATTTTTGTCTCTCCATAGATCCTTTAACAAATCCCCTATCCATGTGCTTCATTGTACCCTGCATGAATAATTTCTTAAATTTAACTTGCATTTAGCACATATGATATTGTTGTTCATAGATGTCCTAAAAATTGATTGCCAAGTCTTGGAGGTTGTTGATAATATTTTATCAATTTCGTAGGACAAATCAGTAAGCCTTTGATAAGAGAACTAAGATTATATCAAGGCAATATCCTCAGTAAAAATCATATACATAACATGCTTAATGTATGCTTTTCTCACTTCAAATTGGATAATACAAAGCCTATAAACTGCTGTTCCTGAAGTATCTTTGCGAACAAACACGATGAAGTGTGTACACAGCGCACCTCTCTGAGGGGAGCAGAGATTTCTCTGGATATTTGTTGTAATCATTAACATTGCTTCTTCGTTGACATAACGGCTGATAATGGGTTTGTGTCTTGGATTGGAGTTTATCTTTGTCAATATTAGAGCATTAGTGTCTATAGAAGCGTGTTTCTGGCATTGGTATTGTTACATTGCATTGTCCAGTTTACAAATTATCAGGATTGTACATGCCTAAAATTTTTTTAAATATGGTACTCTCACTCTCTATCTCTATGAAGTTTTGTTGCATATTTTTATAAATTTTGTCATGGTAGATATATTTTTTGAATTTAGAGCATTTTTGGCAAGGTTGAAATTTGAAAAGCAGTTATTTATTTGGATTTTTTTTTCTTCAATTTTCAAAATATTTTTAAATCCTCAAAATTATCATGATATGGCAGTAAATCTTTATGTTGAGGTGAATGTCCTTATTTTCAAGTGTTTTGAATAAGTTTTTAGTGAAAAAAGGAGCTGTGAAGAGGAATGTGTTGTTTACTTGGTGGCTTGTTGTGATGTAAAAGATATGGAAACTCTCACATGTTGTATTGTTGGTATTTATGAATTGATAAGAATCTAAATGCTAGTCTAGTATTAACTAGAAGTTCCAAAAAATATATTAATAAAGTAAATTTTATCTTATAAATTGATAAACTGAAAAACAATTTAAATATTTATTTTGGTAGATTTGGTTTTACCTGACTGCTATTGCTTAACTGCATATAAACATTCTATTTTTTACAATTGATTTTCCCCACTTGCAGGAAAGATGACAAGAAAGAGGATAAAAAAGATGACAAAAAGGATGACAAGAGCAAGGAAAAGGAGAAGAAGAGCAAGAAGGAGAAGAAAAAGTACAAGACCAAATTAGAGGTAAGTTTATAATAACAAATCGTTTGGGAAATTGTACCGTCTAATCTTCATTATTTAGATGTTCAACACTTACTGCATTCTGTGTCTTGATTTTAGTCCATCTGTGAGTCTGCCTTACATGGAAATAGCCCCCGTTGAAGGTCTATTATTGATCGCATTTCGTTGTTGATATTATCAACCAAAGAACCCTTACATTGATAAGTATGGCAGATCCATCAGTTCATAAAAATGCCAATTAATTGCATGGAAGCGGCACAGACTTGATTGCATTCAGGCCTGTGTGTGCTAGTGCAGGCTCATCAATGAAGCAGAGCATGCCAAAGTGTAATAGCTCCCTCTAGAGTGTATTTATATTTAATCACCTCTGTCAATACTGCATAGGAGCAGCTGATTGGTGGTCTTACATCATACTTACTATTACAGTCCTCTGGTTCTCTTATATTTTCTGTGTATGGGTTGTGGGTTTGTATGGATGACAGCTGACAAGCTGGGAATAATGTTAAAATGATTTATCAACGCATAACATCAGTGTCAGAGGAAGGGATGGGGAGACAGAGATAGAGTGAGAGATAGAGAGAAGAAAGGGACAGAGAGAGGCAGAGACAGAGATAGATAGAGTGAAAGATAGAGATAAAGAGAGTGGGAGAGAGAGAGAAACAGATAAAGAGAGCAAGAGAGAGAGAGAGAGAGAGAGAGACTGAAGATAAAACATATGACAGACTTCAAGAAAAAGAGAAAGTTAGTGAGTTACAGAGCGTGAATAAGGGCCATATGGCAAAGCTAGAACTGATAAAACATAGAGACAGATAGACAGACAGACAGGGAGACAGACAGACAGACAGACAGACAGACAGGGAGACAGACAGAGCAGAGATAGGATCTGATCGTCCTATGTGATGAATGTCTAACGTTCTGGTAAAGAGAGAGTGATGTGCTGGAAGATAAACCACAACACCGACTACATGACTCCCTTAGGCCTAACCAAGTAGACGCTCTTGATCACCTCGTCAGCATCAGCATGCAATTTGTACAAAGTTAGGCCGATTCACTGTTGTCAAATGAAGAAATGATAGAGAAAATACTGGCCCCCATAAATACTGCCTACTTTTGTCAGGATCGGCCTGCAAATTTGTGTGCTTCATGAATATATGCATCTGGAGTAAATCAAAATCACTTTCAGTAAATGGAAATAAGTAATGAGTTAATTGACTTACATGTACTAGGAAAGTAATGCAATGCTGTGAGCATCTTGGTATTCTACTCTTTATTGAGATGTTGAGTCTAATTTCAAGGTGATTCTCTCCATCCATGAATAAATACAAAGTAGGATTTTCAAAACAAAATCAATTTCAAATTCATTCATCTTTAAGCATTGTCTATTTTCTCCAAACATCTTTGATTAAATTATATGTTTTTGGGTATTATGGGAGTATTTTTTCAAATCTAATTTTCTTTCTCCTTCATACTGCCAATCATTCTTTTTCCCCTCCACCTTCCAAAGATGAGATATAGCTCCAAGGTTATTATCCATCTCTTAATTATAAGCATTGAATCCTCCTCATTGCACTGACCCAAAACAACATCCATACACCACACACTATCCCACAGCCAGATCTTTCCATACCACTTCATTCGAGGTACGACCATCATTTGCATTTCGAGCATAATACACAAATGCATGCCTTGTGAGGGGTTGTGTGTCACATATACCTGAAGGTGCGGTCCAAGCTGACAGGCAGAGGGAACGCCAGTAGCACTCGAGCAAGAAATCTCCCTGTTGACTCTTAGGTGACAATACTTGAAGAATACTAATGCTTGCCCAAATAACTCTTGGATACATCTTGTTATGAGTCCAATCACTTTCCAAGCCCCAAGCTACATGTGGAGTCATGAACCGTATATATTTGTCTGCATTTGTGTGGACTTAGGAGGGCCCCATCATGTCCAGTTTCTAAGTTATTTTGGTCAAAGATGATAATTGAGCAAGTAGCTTAGAGTACAATCTAGAAAAACAACTGGCTCGATCCTCTCCTTTCCCCAAGCTCAACTCAGATATTTATGTACATTAGTATACGATTTTCTTCTTCTTCACATTGGCACACAAATCTGGACTATTTATATGTATTATCTATTCCGAAATTCTCAGGAGTAGAGCTTAATTAAGCTACATGTACATATTTACCAGTGAATCGTGTACATTTTTCTAGCTATGCTGTACATTTTTCTAGCTATGCTATAGGAAATTTTAAATTCGAACAAACAATTTTAGGTAAAAAGAATACTCGCTTGCATAATTCCAGGTGTAGCATGAAACTATAGGAAATTGTTATTAACTGAAGAACATAACAGGAAAACGAGCAATGATTTTATTTTAGTAATTCAAGTTTATTGAGGTGTGTTAGTGCGTGGTAACAGAACCCTCTAATGGCACAAACAAACATCTTGAGCCAGCGAGCTACAGAAGCAATTATACTGAAAGGGTAGGTAGCCTATCACACATATACAAACACACATTGTAGGGCGATGACATCTATTCAAAGAGCTTTAATTCCAAAAGGAGCTAAATCCACTTAAGATGAAAATTGAGTTATTGATATCAGAACATTGTTCACATAAATACCCGTCTTTGTACAAAAATTATTTACCTAAATTTTGGGAGCAATTATGAAAAAATGCACCTTCTAATATCACTTTTCCATAGACGCCTGTACAAAATCTGGTATTCCTCTTTCTCTCTGAAGTTACAAAAATGTATTTAGCTCCTTTTGGAATCAAACTCTTCATTTGTAGACCTACATAGATAGATGCTTGCTTGCATGCATTCTAATGTGTGGGGCTGAAGAAAGAATTCAGGAGGAAGATAGTAAGTGAAGAGAAAACAGACCATGGCTGGAGGAAATGAAAAGGTGAACTAATATGGGTCGATAGATGTAACCAATGCCACACACTTTTTATCTGATTTTTTTATATTCTTTTGTAGAAAGTAAAATAATTTGAGTTGGAAAACAGGAAATAAGGAAGGAAAACAAGAATTGAAGGAAGCAATATATGAATGTACTACAGGATATAAGGTGAATTGGGATATCTTTATGATGAGTTGGGAGAGATTTATTATATTATTGGGTAAGGATTTTTTTTAATTCAAAGTTATTTAAAGGTATTACAAAGTTTTGGAATGGGGTCATGAATTTGGTTCAAATGAACATATTGGAAGCATATGCGATCCTACAATATGCAGTGATCGTTGTCGCGGTTGAAATCGAGTCTGAAGTTATGAAATTATTAATAACAAACTCTTTATGTTGTAAAGCGCCCTCTCAAGGTCAAGATATTAATTAAGCTATAGAACAATGTTTCTTGACTAATTTTGACCGATAAGCTATTCCCGTTTGGTAGGTATATATCACAACTACATATTCTGAAATTTTCAGGGTCGCAGCTACCATTGTACAGCCGTATGCGCTATTTGAAATTTATCAAATTTTATCGGGAGTACTGATAAATTTTTATTTTCATTTTTTCTCGAAAGCAGAAGTGTTTTAGGGGCTAATTTTTTTAGTGCTTATTGTACATCCACCGGGGCATCCAAATATATCAAAATTGTAAAGAATCATTATCCACCAAATTTTCAAAATTTCCCAAAACTTTGTATTACCTTTAAGCCGGACAATTGTATTGCAGATACTATGTGGTGCGTATCAAAAATAGATGTACATAACAATTATAACTTCTAATGGTATCGTTGTTAATGATAGAGATCAAAATAGAGACAATAGTTAAAATGAAGATTAAAGTAAAAGATCTGATGGGAATTTAAAGAAAAGGCAAAGGTAAAAATTATAGAGGGATTAAGGAAAAGCTAAAATGCTCAGTTGTGCAAGAAACTTAGCTGACATGCAAAAGTACTTCACTTCTTTATCTTCTACACTGAGCAGAAACCTGTGAATAGTGCTACCCTCTCCTACCCTCCTTCTCTATGTCACGCTCTCTAGCATAACGAATCACTTGATGTTTACGCCGCACGGTCACACGCTACAACTAGGAACCTGCAGGAGGCGGCAGCTTGGCGCCACCGTCTGACGACTCCTCTGACAGCTTGCGGAAAGTTTAAGCCCTGCAAATAGAGAGGAATTTAGCCCATAAAGGAAGACGAGTCGAAAAAGAGAAGAGACACAGATTTGCATTTTTGTAGTGGGACCGTGGGATTGGAGACTGCTGGGAAAACTTGATAGTGCATGAGGTTAGCTGTACGTCTGTGCTCAGATAGTGATGCGTTTTTAAATACCCTAATGGTGTACCAATGCACTTTAACAAGCCTACGTATATTGAAGGAAAAACATCTTTTTTTTTCTTTGTTAGATATTTATTGATTGCTGTGCAAAGTCTCTTGATTAAGTTTTTAAAAAATCGTTTCACAGTATTTGGAAAAAACAAAACCCATAATGTTAGATTTAACAAGTAAATAATTTTTTTTTGTATGGATGACATGTAAACGCGGGCTTAAATGCAACATTTTGCCAATATAAAAGTTTACTTAAGCCCAAAATTTTGAATTTGTATAGCTCTAATGATTGATAGAGGTTTTGCTGTAAACTATATGAATTAGTTGTGTGGTATTAATTTGTTGTACTTTGATTCTTAGAATTTTTGATCAGATGCACTAACCTTGAAATATCTTTTGCTGTTTATAGCTGTCATGAACAGGAATACCTGTTTTGTGTGGAGCTATGATGAAATTGCATTATAAAACTACTTTATGTTTTTCTATATGATGTTTTATAATATGCAAGAGATATATTTTAGACTTCTTGTCTTTATAATATACTTTGTGAATTAAGTCAAATATCTATACTTAGAGTCTCTAACAATGCAGTCATTTTAGGAATTTTTTTCCTCAAACGATACGTCATTGTGAACTTCACAATTTCTTTTGGATTGGCTTATGCGATGATGCTTTTGTGAATTAGAGAGTACTAATTGTTTCTATACTGAAACAGACTATTTCTCTTGTTTTGTTCTTTTGGTCAATTATTCCATATTAATTACACTACGCAAAGAGGGATATTTTCCTTAAAGGATGCATTGTTATGTACATGTATATTTGACGCATGTTCCCTGGGAGACCTATACTGTGCTTTTGTGAAGTGGAGAACTACAAACAATTGTATGGTTATGAATCAGGTCAGAGCAGTTCAGTTATTCTGGTGACAACAAATCGTTTGTGAGGCTAATGCATTTCAACTCATGAATAGATGCTGGAAGAGAGAAATGAAGATGTGGTAAACAAGCCTTGAATTCTGTAGCCATGGAGACATGAAACAGGCATGATGAGAGGGACATCTGCATCCAGTGCTGCCGAGAGAAAGAGAGAGAGAGAGCATTAGAGAGATGAGAAGGAGTGGTGTTGGAGTCAGTGATCACTGTGTGGTTGAAAGATTATAGAAGTGTTTCTTTCAGATAATGGCTAAGATGGTATGGAAAGCTCTTCAGGAGAGGGAATGAGGGAGGGGTGGAGTGAGGAAGAGAAAAGAGACAGAGATGGGGGGGGGGGGGGGGGA
>BEXV01000253.1:166889-200733 GCA_003118195.1 Hemicentrotus pulcherrimus | reverse complement strand
GGGGGGGGGGGGTGACATATCTTCATAAATACATCTTCTTTTGTATCCACATTTAAGTTCATTTGGTAGTTTTTTAAATGGGGAGGAATATTCCAGTAGATTAAGTTATGCTGCCATAGCATATGAGCCAATTGTAACTTTAAATTATTATAGATTTATTTATTTGAGCAACTTCCTAGTATTTCTGAATGAATCTAGGATGGGAGAATGTGTAATTGCATGGGAAGGAGAGAAATAGATGTGTAAAATCCGTAATTCCTGAGTCCTGACCTGTCAGTGTTGGAAACTGTTGTACCAATCCACTCGGTCATTCACCCCCTTCAACCTGTTTGTACTTTTTCAAACTGATAACAATCCCCTTGTTATCTTGATGTGATTAAAACCAGGCACCAAATTATCTATCCACGCCATCGTTCTTCTCTCCACGCTAACATAACATAATCCCCTCTCATTCTCCGTCCCCTGCAATCGTCAAAATTAATTTGGCTGTGTTGGGATTACAAGCTAAATTGCTTTGAATCATAATTCCGCAGTGAGTAAAAAATTGGGAGATGAGCTTCCATTGTCTTCTGCCATTTTGTGTTTTGTATTTGATATTTGATGGTGAGTTTAGATTACAGATATGGGGCCTGTGGTTGGTGTGAGCTAATTGGAAGGAAATCAACAGCGAGGGGACCAGGTTGGTGATGTAGTGATGCCCTCAATATGAAATTTGACAATAAATGTGTATCTTTATAACAGATCGAATCAACAACCGCAAAATCATGGAAGTAGATTGCAGTGGCGTTCCCTATATGGGGAGCACATAATCAGCACTTGATCTAGAGTTTATTGACACAATCAAAATTTAGAGCTTGATATCCTAATGTTTGATAAATTATGGGAAATTTATGAATATTAATTTCTAACATTATGTGGAGGAAAAGAAAGTACAGTACAAATTGTCATGGTATGGGAAACAAAATTAGTAATTTTTTTGTCCTTTAATTAGTACAAGATGTTAGAAAATATTTTGTTGATATGTGCCAAATGTCATCTGTCACTATAGATATCAAGGATTTTCCTTTACTCCATTTTGAATATCCTTACTCTGTTCTTCACCTGAACCTGAAGGTTATGCTAAATCTAAAATGAAAAGAAGGAAAAAAAAAAAATAACTCTGTCAGCCATAGATGTTCAGCATGTACACGCTGGTATCTCACATAGTAGTGATATTTTAAAAGTCAAAGCTATCAGGCACACCTGGGGGGTGTTTCACAAAGATCCTAAGTTGAACTTACCTCTGAGTTGGACTTAAAAATTATGGAAAGCCATAGCATCTTTGAAAATACTTTGTAAAAGTTATTTTAAAAGGCATAAATTGTTGATTTAAATCATTCATATTTTCTATTATCATGGGATATTTCATGTTCTAGATGTGGAATTTATGGCTCTCCATAGTTTTTAAGTCCAACTTAGAGTTAAGTTCGACTTAGGATCTTTGTGAAACACCCCCCCTGGATACAAGTTTAATCAATGAACATTACTTCATTAGCAGCATATGTAACAATTCCTCCAGGGCCCTAGATTCTAACATCACTTACCTCATACAAGACGAGAATGATGTGACACTTTCATATTCATGCTTTGCAGTGCCTTCATCTCATCCTTGGTATGTATTTGATCTTGTAGATATTTATTTTAGAGTTTTGTATTTTAGCCAAAGCTCATTTTGGGTTAAAACAACACTTTTTACTATGTAGTCTGTGAGTATATGTGCAAGCACTTTTTTGCCAATCACACACGATCTCAATCTGTTTTATCGTTATGTTCAGCATTGGAAACCCTCTCAAGCGAGCACTTTCTTTTCTTTTTCTTTCATTCAGGTAAGTTTTGATATACTATGCAGCTCCAATGTTTAAGCAATTGGACAACTTCTACTTCGAATTTTGAGATTTTGCTTCATTGATTAATTATGGTAATTTATGCAAAATTATTCCAAAAATAACCAAAAATTTCTTCTTCTCCCTCATGTCTTGACTTTTTTGATTTTGATTTGGTTTGCCTTATCTGGTAGAGCTGTATTTGGAACACTAAACTTCTTCACAGAATTTTGGGATTTTGCTCCATTGAGTATATATATGGTACTTTATGCAAATGAAATAAAATTATGACCCTTCCAGGGCATTAAATTTTATTTTTTGACCAGTTCAAAAGTGTACGACATAAATTTACGATACTTGTTGTTGCGAGATGCGGATGAGCGCTACAGCATTGACGTTCTGGATTATCATATTGAATTGCGTTATGCAGGCGAGACCGCCGAGAGCGTTTCCCTTGTTTATATTGATGCCACAAGACACATGCAATCAGAGCAATTCAGAACTCCTTACCGGCTTGAACTTGTACTTTACTTGATTTGTGGAACACCATGACATCAATAGGTATAAAACCACAGGTAAATGTATACGTTTGGGCACATCTCAGCCTTATGCCTTCTGAGGTAATTAGTGAATTGTTTACACAAGTAGCTCTCACTTGAAAGGAAGAAAAACAGTGATACGGTGATGTGATCGTAGAGTGAGATAGAGATAGAGAGGGTAGGGGAGAGGGAAAGAGATAGAGAGGGGGAGGGAGGAAGAGAAAGCAGGAGAGGGGACAGACAGAGAGGAAGAAGAAGAGGAAACAGTGAGAAGACAGAGTCACAGAGAAAGAAAAGCAAGAGCGAAGAAGAAGGAGAGGAAAACAAAAAGAAGAGACAGAAAGAAAGAAAGAGAAAGAGAGGGAAAAATAGGAGAGAGGGAGAGAGAGGTGATAGAAAAAGACAGACTTAAAGGGAGTGGGAGAGAGAGACAGAGAGAGAGAAAGTAACAGAGAAGAGCGACAGAAGAAACAAAGATGAAAGAGAAGGAAGAGAGAGAGAGAGAGAGAGGCTCAGCTTGGAGGATGATTGCCTAGCTGTATCTTGTCCACGCTCCTTACAAATTTCTCCCAACATACATTTACAGTAGACGTAATATCGTTAATATAGTTAAATGATCTGGCAGTCAGCAAATAGTAGTATTTTGCTATCTACTGAAGATGTAAACATACTAAACAATTTAGATTAAAAAAAGGGAAGAGAGAGAGAGAGAGAGAGGGAGGGTTCGAGGATGGGAGAGGAAGGAGAAATGCAGGAAAAGGAAAAAGAAAGGGTAAAGGAAAGATCTAATGTGATAGACAGATAGATGGGAAGCAGGAGAAAAAAAAGGAAAGGAAATGTGGTGTTCTTAGGATTAGAAATTGAGGGTGGACTGTGGAGATAAATATGTCTGTAGATGCTTGAGAGTGTATGTGCTTGTGTTAGTGTGAGAAAGAGAATGAATTAAAGAGAGAGAGACGGAGAGAGACAGAGAGTGCGTGGTATGCGTTAACATGAGTGAGAAAGAAAGAAAGGTTACAGCAGGCAACGCAGGAAGAGATGAAAATTAAAAAGATAGAAAGAGGAAAGTGTATACGGGTGCTCTACCTTGGGCTGAAGTGTATTGAGTCTCTGTTTTCCCAGGGATATGCTGGCCTATTTGTCAACAGTCCGGGCAATTCTCTGCTTTTCTTTGATTAAGTCTTGTTAATTCTACACCATGACGTCAAGGGAGTTAACCCGCTGGCCAAGAAAGTTGGTAATATTGTCACAGCAAGGCAGGGCAGACGGAAGAATTGATTAAAAAGAGGAAAAGGGAAGGAAAGGAAATAAAGGAAAGGAAATAGGGTGGGAAAGGAAGAGAGAGAGAGACAAGATATTCTTTTCAATTATATCCACTCTCACACTCTCAATACATGGCAAGAGAAATGCAATCCTCATTCCTTTTTATTGCAATCATGTTGATAAATGTAGCACAAAGGTGTCGCAGAGAATGTACGTAACCTACCTGAAGCAGAAATGTATTTGGCAAGATATGTTTCTTTTTATCTCTTGCTTTCAGTTTTCATTTTAGTCATTATGTCCACTTCTGTGATTTGAGAGCTAGTGTATCTCAAAATAATAGATTGACACATTTGGCCTCAGACATCCCTCCAAGCGAGAGAAGATGGAAAAAGTTCATCTCCTTTCCTTTATTTTCTTCTTCATCAATGTCAATTCCAGTATTTCTACCTCTGGCATTGTTCATTTCCCAGTAGCCATCAATGTGTCATCAGCAATCTGGCTACAGATTTGAAATCCAAAACAAACAAAGATTTGAGAAAGTCTTCTAAAAGTGTCAGATATGATATTGAAAACAATGATTGATTATATATTGTAAATAGTTTTTAAATGTTTCTTGTTTTAAGCACCCACACTTTTCATTTCTTTTGTAAAACTTGTTTGGTTTATAATCATACACATGTTAATGAGCAATTTAAACACAAAAGAAATTAAATGTCAACACAAATTTGTTGAGATAGAGCTCCTGCTCTTTGCCACAACCATCGATTTTTGTTCTCCTATTTGCTGTGCATCTATGCAAACAAATAAAATGGGCTTGTAAATTATGTCGTTTACCAGAGACCCTTGACAAGTCCTGAAAACCTAACAAGTATCTCACTTTTTTTTTTATCATACTCTGTTTTTCCATTGATATCCTAAACAGCTGTAGGGTATTGTCTTTTTATTTGTGAACATAATGCTTTTTAGAATACATCCGAATGAGGCACAGTGTAAAATAACTGAGGAGCAGAAATCAATTTGACTCTGGTAATTTCTGAAACAACTACTATCAACGATCTCTGGAGAAAATAAACACACACAGCGAGGACAATTCTTCCAAACCAACAACAAATTACAACAGCTACCTGTAAACAAAATGGAGGGTTTTTGTTGCCTGTAAAAGATAGACTCCATGCTAAATTGAGAGTGAAGTGAATCGCTCAGAGATGATGGAAGCATTCAGAACGAGGTCAAGATCAGTGAGTAGATACCTCTACATTGATGTATATCTGTTTGTCTTGAGGCCAGTACACCTGCACAGGTTTACTTTTAGATGCTTTCTTAGGTATGAAGATAGATTGTCTAGAGAATGGGAGTAATCAAAAGTGAAAAAGGTGAGTATCAAGGAAAGAGAGGGTAGCTTCTTTTAGGTTTTAGAAGATAGAATGAAATTTAATTGAGAGTGAAGGAAATGGGTCAAAGATAATCATTTGGCAGGAATCCATCAACCGGTTCTTGAGATAACGCGATCACGAGCCATTTTTGCATACATAATGAGCCCTGGGACCTTTGACCTTTGACCTTGTGACCCCAAAATCTAATCAGTTCATTGGCTTTGTAAGATGAATACATGACTAAAGTTTGGCAGGAATCCATCAATCGGTTCTTGGGATAACGCGATCACAAGCCATTTTTGCATACATAATGAGCCCTGTGACCTTTGACCTTGGATCTCGTGACCTCAAAATCTAATCAGTTCATTGGCTCTGTGAGATACATACATGACCCAAGTTTGGCAGGAATCCATCAATCGGTTCTTGAGATAACGCGATCACAAGAACAGGACGTACGGACGTACGGACGGACGGACAACCCGAAAAACATAATGCCTCCGGCTACTTTGTAGCGGAGGCATAAAAACAGGGGTGGGGTAATGGAGAAAGAGGGAAAATGAATTAAAGAAAGGAGTTTCTATAAGGCTATAAATGATTGAATTCATATTAAGTGAGAGCGAAGGGAATCATTCAGAGATAATGGAAACATTCTAGGTCAAGTTTATCATGTAGGCTGAGAAGATTTCTTTACAGCTAGGTGTTCCTGTTTGTCTTGAGGCCATTGCACCTGTGCAGGTTTACGTTTAGAACCTTTGTGAGATAGAGAAAAAGAATGTCTAGAGGAAGGATGTAAGACAACGAAAAGGGGGAAGGAAATGAGGGGGAAGGGAAAAAAGAGAAGGGGAGAGGGGTAGTGAAAAAAGGGAAAAGTGAAAAAAGGAACCAGAGAAGTTAGAGGTAGAATAAAAAAGGGAAAGAGTGGGAATGATTTTTAAAAAGAGAGTGAGAGATAGAGGGAAAGAGAAATGAAGATATAATAATAATAATAATAATAATATTAATTTTTATATAGGGCTTAATACAAATGTCTCTAAGCGCTTTACAAATATACTATTACCCCGGTCATTGGATTCAGTACTTGCCCGCACACACTGTGTGCACAATCTCCACTCCCTGGGGAGCATTCCAGCCAGGGTTACTTGACGCTCACAAGCTGTTTGACCAACAATGATGGCCGCATCCTACCGGGTACCCATTCGATACCTGGGTGGAGAGTAGCAAGTGCAGGTTAATATCTTGCCAAAGGATATTAGTGCCGTGTCGGGATTCGAACCCTTGACCTTCGCATCTCCAGCCAAGCGCCTTAAACCACTCGACTACGACACTCCCAAATATACATATAATGAAAGGGATTGAGAGAGAGAGAGAGAGAAAGAGAGGGGGAGTATTATTGAGAGAGATTGATATAGAGAAAGGGGAGGGCATAAAACATCATAACGCTTTGACATTTCAGTGTCATTGTGCATTTGAGATGTTTTCTGTTTTCTTTGCCATCTCAATAAGATATGAACTTAGCGAGACATTACAGTGCAAGGATCTTGAGATATAGATCTGGACACTTTAGAAAACAAACTGGTGCAACTAAGAAGTTATGAGAGGATATGACTTGACCGATCACTTGGGGTGTATTGGTACTGATATCTTGATTGCTGACATCTTCAAATCGCATGGTATTATTTAGTGACCTTCGCCACAGTTTCATGCTCGCAGACTTAGACGGCTCACCTTTTAAAAGGATGTAGAAATCAAGTTCACCTTACACGATGCCCCATAATGCCTCAGATGGGATCGCTGCCCTCTGTCCCACCTGGCGCCTGACGAAAGCAGATCCCCCAGAATGTCAGCCGGCCTTGTGCATGGCCTCTCTAAGACACCTCTTAACGAGGCGTCTAGAGTCTGCGGCCAAACACCAAGGTCTTTCGTTTCCTTGCGTCCGCCAGCCCACTTAGGAAGGCTCCTGTGCTCGACCGCAGCGTCTAGCCTTACACGTGTGAGGGCGAGACACTGTGTCGCCAACATGTGCAAAGGCCTATTGATGTGACTGGGTAGAGAAGAAGTGTAAGAGAGGAGAAGTAATTATAAACACATTATAAACAACCTTCTGTGTGCTTAACATTTCATCTGATGCTTGAGTGAAAATGAGAGAGAGAGAGAGAGAGAGAGAGAGAGAGTGAGAAGGAGAGAAAGAGAGACAGAAAGAGAGAGAACAAAATGGAGATGGAATACGTGCAGGTATGATTGTGACAGTGATGGGTTTATCGGAAAGACTACATGGTGAAGTACAGATTGGGGGAAATTCCCTTTCTTCTTGGAAGGCTTCGAAGTGGGGGTTGGGGGTGCTTGTGAAAGTACATTGAACCTATTCTTTGAAAATATAGTATCTTTACTTCAAGAAAGTTGGATTAATTGATGTAAATCTTTCAAGCAAGTAGAGGCCATTACATAAAAGGATAAAACGTACATCAAATATATATTATAAGCATGTACATAAGTGTGTATTACTTTTAAACTATGAATTTCTTTTTGGCAAATGTCATTTAAGATTTGGTTACATTCCTCTTTTGAAAGCATATGAATGAACCTCCAAGTTTTGTTTGAATGAAGCTTGTGCAGGATACTGTTAAGAAATTCCATCTCAAAAGTGGTTTACAAATTTGTGAAATTTAGCCGACTGCAAACAAATTGTTAGAAATTGCATGAGTTTTCTACTCTTGATGAAGACAGTTGGAGATAGATTGTAGAATGTTTGGATTATGTGAATTGAAATGTCATGACAGAATGGGATTAATGTAGATCGGTGTAGTTTAGCCTTGTAAGAATATACTCAGACAGGAGATGAAGAGGGGAGTGGATGAGAGAAAGAGATTGTGAAAGTTAACTGTGGGTGCATGAGAGAGAGAGAGAGAGAGAGAGAGAGAGAGAGAAAGAGAGAGAGAAAGAGAAGGACAGATTGAGAAGAATGAATGAAAAGTGGAGACAGAAAGATTGAGAGAGAGAGAGGGGAGGGGTGAATGGGGAAGCGAACGAAGGAGGGAGAATGAGAGAGGGTCAGAGAAAGATGGAGCATGAAAGAGAGAGAGGAGGGAAAGGGATGGAGGAGAAAGAAACTAGCATGAGAAGGAAGAGATGGAAATCTGATTAACTGTTACAATGCTCTAGACAATTCAATCACTGAATATCAGGAAAAAGAATCTGTAATTCTTCTTCATTTTCAGAATAAGTTCATGAATTTTTGAAGTTTTTTGCAAGGTCTTATTTGTCGACATGTTTTGAAAGTTGTTGGCATTTTGGATTAAAAGAAATAAGATATATACCCTGAGACTGAGAGCCTGAGCAAGTGACAGAAGGTTAAAGGTCAAATTAAGGAAAAGACTAAGAATGAGAAGAACAAGTTGAAAAGAGAACAGGAACACATTTATGAAGACTGACATTATCAGAGGATATGGATGATATTGATTCTATTTATTGTTAGCATTGTTTTATACATGTATGTATTGTGTGTTTAATATCGGTTTGTGATATGTACTATCAGTGAATTTTCTCTTTGAAGTGTGTCCTTTTATTGCATTTTCTGTGCATGTATCTTTAAACTTCATTGTGCAGAGCGATGTTTCTTTGATATCGAATGACGACTCCCCGTCTCAAGTTTCTAACCCTTGTAGACCTGGAGAGCCACAAGAAACAAATCGTGCGGCGACTGCTGCAGCCTGTACTGACCCCCAAAGGCAGTCTGTGGTCGCGTCCACACTACACGTATGATCACGTTTAAAATTGTATAATTTTTATATTGTGTAAGAGTGCATTTCTTTGATGCCTTAACAGTGATTTTTTTTTTCTTGTAGTTAATATTTTAGATATGAAGGAAAGATATTAAGATGTAGTTATGAATGAACAATGCCATTGCATTATCCCTTATTCCTGAATTATTTCCAATACAAAAAAAAAAAATCATATTAAGTTGATTAATAGACAAATTGTAAATTTGGAAGGTAAGGAAATACATTACATTGGCTGAATGATTTAGAGAATTTTGATAATGATTGGTTTTCTTGATTTAGTTTGAAAAATTACATTTAAGGTACTGCTTATAGGTGTACATTGAATTGTGTTTAAAAGTGCATAATTAAAATTCTGAATGCACCTAGGAATTGGCGGATATCAGGGGGTTATGCACCAGCCCTCGAGTAAGAGCTCACTGGTATAGTGAAGGGGCTTTTTAATTAGATTGGAAAATCTAGGGATGTGTTCACACTCGTTCTCTCCTATTCACTCTCTTACAAGATGATTGTCTCTACACAAGTATGTGATTCGCTCTCTTTCTCTCTCTCTCTCTCTCTCTCCCTCCCTCTCGCTTCTTCTCTCACTTTTATCTCTCACTTCTTTCTCTCACTCCCTTTACCTTCCTCCATCTGTCAAGTCACTTTTTCTTCCACCCTTTACTTCATCTCAACTTGATATTAATATCAATAGGTTCTTTATAAGGCGTTGCAATTTTTTTCTCCTCTGCTTTCCTTTATATTCCTTTCAGTTCCTTCATCTTCTCTACTTCCCCCTTTTCTCTACATTCCCTTGATAATCATTAAGTCCATTGCTACATTCTATGAGAAGTGTTTCCATATCACTTGAGATTATTTCCTCCTTCTCCGCCCCTCTTCCGCCCCTCTTCCGTATCTCTACGTCTCTCTGATGCTTCCTTTTTTTTCACTATCTCACTATGTTACACTCGCTTACCTGTCTACACAATTCCACTTTCCCCCTTTTCCTTCTTTCCTTTCTTTCCTTTCTTTCCTGTCTTTCCTGTCTTTCCTCCTTATTTTACCCCATCTGTCACCTCCTTATCTGATACGCCCACTTTCACCGTCTCCATAATTCATCTCTCCATCTTGCGGGGTGTTTTTCAAGCAGAAACATTATAAGGCCCTTGTACTTTTGAATATCTCTTTTTCTTGTCCAAATGAATTTCTCATTGTCACTTTTCACTTAGAGTTTGGACGGAATGACAAGAATTTCATGCTGTAATTCCATACATCAGATATAATTCCATGATGTGCTTCTTGTTTCCAATATGTTTCAGTGTCAGATCATTGCCTTAGTCCCAAATGTAATATTTCTTGTCAGTTGAATGACAGAAAAGCATCCTGTCATTCTGAATCTCCCTCTTTCTCTCTCTTATTCCCCTTTTCTCTCTTTCTCCCTCTCTCTCTTTCTTACTTTCCCATCTCTACCTTTGTCTTCTCTCTTTCTCATTGCATGGTACTCTACTTGATATTGCTTTCTATGTGAATTGTACATACCATTGATAGTATTTCATTCTGTTTGCATTTCAATTTTCTCAGTCATATACATGTATGTCATATTTTTACCAACAAGCCAGCATTTGGAGTAAGCACCGTTTTCTTATTTTCATTTCTCTCAAAGTGTCTTTGCGTCAGTAGACAAATTTCTGTTTATTCATATTTTGGGGGGTATTTTGTAGAATGCTATTTTCTTTTATTGAAATGGTCTCCTATAGACATATGTTGTTTGTGGCTTTGAGCACTTTGCATTTTGTTTAAAAGTTTACATTAACATTGGTGGAATTTCAATGAATGATTATTTCACTAAGTAATACCTTTTATCACTTCAATTTTGTCTGCTGATAGTCAGAAGTTAGATAACTCAATATGCAGATGAGTTATTCTTTAAATAACCGACACTAGTCACAATAGTTGAATTTCTCTTCTAAATCTGCCAAATGTTCTTGAACACCTACAGCTTCTCTCTCTTTCTCTCTCTCTCTCTCTGTCTCCCTCTCTGTCTCCCTCTCTGTCTCCCTCTCTGTCTCCATCTTCTTCTCCTTTTCTTCCTCTCTCTCTTTAATCAGTCTATCATCAGTTCTACAACATCAAGTTGCATTGATTCCTCTTGACACAACGCACATACACACACCGGTGATATAAATAGCTCTCCTTTCTGAATGAATCTCACTCTCTTGATCGGCTGCACTGCAATCCGGTCGGTCGAGCTAGAGCACGGCTCACATCGTCCGTGCCTGGCTACATCCGTTTAACTTTCTCTCTCTCTCTCTCTCTCTCCTCTCTTCACCCTCGCTCCAAATGTATATTCTCTCAACCGTGGATGCCCGGTGCTAAACACTGTGTAATCATGGGCCAGAGAGAGCAAATACTGGAGACATTGAGCTTGTTATTGCCAAAACTTTGAATGGACGATTGCTTCATGTACCTGTGGAATGCTATATCTTTTAAATATTTGTTGTTGGATGTTTATCAATTCCATTCATGAATCTGGTCGCTCTATAATCATCATCATATGAATGGATGGAGTGCTTTATCTTTTACCTTGAATGGGAAACTATATTTGTGGAAAGCTTTTACAAGGAATATATGTAGGATTTTTGCTTTCTTCGGTGATTGGTTCAGAAAAATATTGTTTGTAACATGGCACTGAGGCGTACCTTTAAGGTAAGTTGATTTTGATTTGTTTTTGATAAATCTTATTTTGTTTTCAAACAAAACGTGTAATGTGAAATGGTATGAACTCCATATAAAACAATATCTTTTGTTTTACCCTAAGTAATCTTTCACAGATACCTGCAAAGTTGTATGCTGATCAATTTGTTTTTTGCTAGAATTAGAATGATGCATGGTACTTATTAAACACTTGAGGGATAGAGAGAAGGAATTGGATGATAGTATGTGGTTAGTGTCATATTCTGAAAAAAAAGTCTTAGTAGAAATATCTCAGTAAGATGTGAAGTTGTTGAATCTTGGTGTAATGGAGTAGTGAAAAAAAAGGGAGGGAGGAGGAAAGAGCTTTATTTAACTTATCAAAATGCACATTGAAATGAGAGAGAGAGAGAGAGGGGGGGGATGGAAAGAGAGAGAGACAGAGATACAGAAAGACATAGAGAGACATACAGAGACAGACAGAGAGAGAGAGAGAGATAGAGAGTACAAGAGAAAAAGAGACAGAGAGAAAGAATAAAAAGGAAGACAGAATAGATAAAGAGACAGAGAAAAAGAAAGATAGAAAGAAAGAAAGAGAGAGAGAGAGAGAGAGAGAGAGAGAGAGAGAGAAGGTGGAGGACTTTCAAACCTTGTTGGTGAGAGTGCAACAGAGGAGCAGATGATGTGTTGTGAAAAAATAGCGATATATCTAGATACATGCATTGTAAACAAACAGGTGGTAAGGGATGTTGATATACATACATGTAGTATAGCAAATGTTAATTTTGGGGAGTTTTTTTTTTCTTAACTGAGAAGCATGGGATGTATTAACCTTTTGGTTATGTTTACTGGATAGGTCATGTATTAAGCTTAGAATAACAAGAGAGTCTAGTAGTCAACAAATTATGTCTGTAATGTCACTTGACAGATGGCAGTGACCTCAGTAACTCAGTCAATTATCCCTTTGTTAGAAAGCATACACACATATTCTACAGTTTTTTTCAAAAGATGTCTTTAATAGCAGATCAAAAGGTCAAATGCTTCCTTTAATCCATCAATAATTGATGTCTTACCTTTTGAGCCGAGCTAATGGCATGTTTGCCTACCTGACATCAAAGACGCTTACTGTCAAACCAGCGGGTAGGGAGTTAGACATCGATTGCATTAGGGATCAATGGAAGGAAAATGTTTCTTCTTGCGTAGATCAGCTGGCAGGACTTCAAGGTCATTGCATCTTAAAGTTAATGAGAGAGAGAGAGAGACCTTTTTATGATTTGGTGGGTGGATAATAGGTGGGGTAGAATTGAGGAGGGTTGTTTAGGGGGAGAGAGATAAAAAGTAATGAAGGAGAGAGGTAGAGAGTGAAGAAGAGAGAGAATTATAGAGAGAGTTTCCAGTATTTGGAGGAGGAGGAGAAAAAGAAGAAGAAGAAGGCACTATGAACATGACGGACAAAAAAAGTGGACAAAATATACAGTTCCTCAGGTAGACACCTGTTCTAAATATTTTTACATAATAGCAGTGAAAGGATTTTCCTTCGTCTACCTGAGGAACTGTATATTTTGTCCGCTTTCTTTGTGCATCATGTTCATAGTGAGGGGGAGGACGAGAAGGAGGAGGAGAAAGAAAACAAAGGGATAATTGAGGAGAGAGAGAGAGAGAGAGGTGTAATTTTCAGGATTTGGTATTAAATAGATTGGGGTGGATAATAGGTGAGATAGTATTAGATAGAAGAAGGAGAAGAAGAAGAAGAAGAGAAAGGAGAAGCAAAAGAGGATTAGGAAGAAGAAGAGGAAGGAGAAGAGAGTGAGAAATAGAAAGAGACAGTCACAGAGAGAGAGAGAGAGAGACAGACAGTGTGTATGTGTGTGTGTTCATGTGTACATGTTTATGTGTGCTTGAGAGAGATGAGGGGGACTATCTTTTGCTGATATTTCATTGTGCTCATGGCTCTGCTACACAGTACAATATTCATTTAATTAATCTCTACACACCTGCTGGATCTTTACATTCTCAAAACCCTCTAAATTGCTTGTTCTTCCAAAACTTTATACAAAGTGGGCGGAGAGAGAGCCCCCACTCATGCCTGGCAATCACTCTGGAATTGTTTACCTTGTATTCCTACAGTAGAATCTTTCAAAAGCAACCTTAAAACTGATTTTTTTTTTTCTTTCCAGTTTGCTTTAAGTGAGTCAGATTTTTCTTCTTTTTTTGTTATATTGTATTTCTTGTACAAGTATCTAGTGCGCCTTGAGCATCTAATTTTTAAGTGGATTTGGCGCCTTATAAGTCCTAAATATTAATATTATTATTATTATACTATATTTTAGTGGTTCCTACAGTTTCTCAATGAGATGTGAAATTCCTGAAACATACTTGGTGAAATACCTTATTGATAGAAAGAGGAAAAAGGGGCAGGGGGTAGGGATAAAGGTAGGGGCAAACATTAAGAAAAGAACAATATATACTTTGACCTCAAAAAATAATTGATAATTATATAAGTTTATAGATGGATAAACAGAATTTCAGACATGTAAATAACACGTTTTGTGGAAGTAGGAGTACAGAATAGCACATCCTTAGTATGCCAGTTGATAACTTACAGTGGAGTTATTTAACGCATGACAACCAGCAGGAAAATCTTCTGTACATCACATGTCGTAATGAGGTATTCAGTTGCTGCAATCAAATGATTCCCCATCACATCAAGAAAGCTGCAACAATCTGCTCCTAAAATCAAATCTGCAAGTCTTCATTCCCAGCCTCGGTTACATGAGTGTATGGTGATAGGAGACAGAAGTCTCGCTGCATGTTTACAGATCGAATTAGCGGTCAGTTTCTGGGGGATTGCTGCCCCCTCCAGCGTGTTGCAAAGTTGGATACCTAAGCTTCTAGGCTGCTTCTTCTGTTTTACTTTTAAACAATGTAGAACTAATTTGTTGCGTAAGTAGGCACATCACTCACTGATGTTTTTTTTCTTCTTTTCTTTGCGCTGCTGAGAGCTTTGAAGTGCGAGGTATTTAAATGTTACCTCATTTCCACTGTATCTACAGGGCACTGACTTCTTCCTGTGTCATTTTTATTAGCTTTCTTTTGGAAACAAAATAATTGATCACTTGAACATTTTTTTTCCAAAGGACAGAAAAGGAGAGGAAAATAAATAGAATAGTAACAGATGTTCAATCCCATCTTTAAGTTCTCTTGTTAGGAGAGAGAATGTAGTAAGAATAAAGAAAACGTGTTTAGAAACGACATGGATTTAAGCATGTTTAAATGTACATTGATTTTCTTCAAACTTTCAGGGATGTTTATTGCTACTTTCTGAGCCACTTTTACGACTATTTCAAAATTTGAAATAGTTTCTTCAGATGCTCTTGTATGACCTTATAAGAGGTCAAGCCTAATAATCTATCCCCATGCTTCTCTTATCCCATTTTATTAGTTCACTCATGCCTAGAAATCAATTTCATTTGTGTCAGTGGGCAGTGAAATTCTCATTGATTTTTGACCGGTGTAAAAATTAAAAAACCTAGAGAATTACGGCATCTTCCTGACCTACGAATCAAAGGGAAGCAAGCACCTATCCACTTAAAAAGCCTTCACAATTCCTACGCAATGAGCTGAATTTGACCCCATTCTGAAGCAAACGAACCAAGTCGTCTCATCCCCTCCACATCAATGATGTTAAATTTTAATTACAGAATTAGAATTTTATATGAGCTTCTAATTCTCTGTCCTGTGCTGTACTTTTATTGGTTAAGGATGTTGCAGTGCCGCAGCAAAATTGGTCTTTGTGTGATTTTGTGGAGGTGAAGTGCAGGTCATGTCTAACGGTGGGTTCGGGATGAATGTGTTTAAAGTGACTGGGTAACATCGTTAAAAGTTGATGAAAAAAGGGTGATGGGAACTAAAATGAGGATCTTCTTTTCTGAGCCAGAGGGGCTTTAAAGAGAAGGTTGAGTTCTGGGAAGAGGTAAAAAATAATTTGTTAGCGTTATCATTGTTATTATGCAAGGGTGGAATAACATCAGATTAAACATGTTCCTTGAAAAGCATGGCTCTTCAAATGCCTTCATATTCTAAATATGACATGTAACATTGTAAAAATTGAGACAGATTTTTACGCAACGTGTTTGTGTAGTCCCATGTACGTCTTTCTGTGTACAGTGCTTGTAACTTTGCCAAGATTTGGCCAAATTTCTTATCATTTTGATGATTCCAGAACCTTGCAATACACACAAATTCTTATATGCTAGATGATCAACCTTTTCTGATAGATTCCACACCGTTTCTTTCACAATGCAATCCCATGACCAGAACTCAACTTCATCTTTAACTCTGTAACTAACTCTGTGAGTTAATACCCCTTTAGCTCTCATATACTGTAAGGCATTATTATCTTAATGGGTGTGAAAGTCCTGTTTCAGTATGAGGTCATGCAGGTTCAAATGTACCCAAATACAAATACAACTTTTATTATTCTTATTGAAAATTTCCCTTGCTAAATATGAATCATTTGTCTAACAATTGACAAGGATGCTTACATTCTGAGCCTAAATTATAAACAATTCAGCTTCTTTTGAAATGTCAAAATGTTAGATATCACTTTATTATTGTCTTTTTATGTCTTAAAGATTGCATGGACACTTGAATTTGGAATTGAATGTTAATTCATTGATCACTCACTTATTGTTACATAGAGAACACACAGCTCTTGAAAAAATGAAAATCATCCATTAACGATTAGAAAGGATCGTAATGTTTCCAGGTGTATGCTTTGCAATGAATTGATAAGTATCGACGATGGTTGTTCATAAGCCAGGTACGCTCAGCTCAACAAGGCCATCCAACAATTAATCTAACGGTCGTTGAAAAGAGCTGACATTTACCGTCGTGGAGATAAAGGACCTATTGGGCGGAAGGAAATTGAATAAAAATCCAGAATGATAACGGCCATCGCTCAATTTAGGAGAGCTTTTGTTTGTTTGTAGATTGGGGAGAGCTGAGGGGGTGTAATCATGTGTTACAAATGATGCCCTCCTCTTTGTTTAAAGAGCTGATGGATATATGTGGCAAGGCAGACCTGTAACAGGGTTGGAAAAATACAAAGAGAAGGCTTGTGATAACTATACACTTTTATGATTAAAACATAAGATAGAAATGATAGGAGGTATTTGCTAGAAATCGTGTATGCTTATCAATGACCTCTGCAAAAATCCTTGTACTAACAGCCTTTAAGTTTTTTGTTATACTACATTTGATGATACTACATTTTGTATTATTGTCATCATTATTTTATAAAGGAGAATCTCCACTCATCCTAATTCACTTACAGGCTATTATCATTGGACTCTTTCCAAACGAAAGGAAACGAAAAGAAAGGAAATAAAAAGAAAGGAAGCCTCAAACTGAATTTGAACTTATTAGAACCTCCTGAGGATTTCAAGCAAATTTGCCCAGCGTGGGGATGCTAAATTTCATGTAAAACCCCCTTTTCCCTCACCTACCCATTTTGGCAAATACACCTGCAATTCAATAGCCTTGGTTTCAAGGAGGTGTTCATTATTTTTTTAATGAGTTAATCTATTCTTTTTACAACTTGAAAGTGTGTTATTATGACTTGATCTTGGTTTATATGTACTTATGAGATAAAAAGTAGGCTTAATGTTGCTATTAAGTTAGACATCTGATGGTTTCTTTTATTTTTGAATAATGTTTGGAAAATAAAAAGAACTTCAGCGAGCTTGTGGACAGGCTAGCAGTGTCCATCCATTTATTTCAAGTGCTTTTCCCTACTAATGCTCAAAAGGAGATGCCACCTTGTTTTCATTATGCATCTGTCATAATTTTGATTTTTACATCGTGATACCGATACCACATTCCCCAAGGACTACTTAGGAGTAAGATTTCTAAATATGATAAAATCCTCCTTTTTTTCCTTTCTTTCTTTGCTTTTTTGTTGAGTGATCTCGTCCATTAGTAAGACTTGATTGAATGAGATTGAGTTGTGTAGATTTGTTCTTCTTAGCAGAGCTAACCAGCCCTTTTCAGGATTCCCATTCAAATCTGATATCTTTGAAATTTCCTGTGTTATACAAGAACTTTGTTATACTATATTTACCAGAGCTCTGTACAATTTATCAATTATGTATGTAGGAATTCTAACACTAGTCATTTAATTTCTTCATATACCTTTCTACTTTATGAAAATGAATGCCATCAGCAATTTTAATTTTGCAAGAAACTCCTCCCCAATCTTTATACTATATACTCGAGGCATATCTCAATGTAATCCTTTATATTAGTATATGAGATTTGGAATGCAACCTAATCTCATAACTTTGTGACCTACTGATGTTCCTTGGAGCTAAGGTGCAATTGATATCTCCTCTTCTCATTTAGTTCCTTTTCTAGTCAGATTTATTAAATCCTGAAGTCGATCTCTATCCATTCTACCTTCATAGCCCTTCTAAAACCGAAAGGGGGAATATATGTCTCCCCCTCTAGCTACAGCCCTCCAATAGAGCGAGGGTCTTGGCTATCAATTATAAAGCCCTGTGGGCTCGAAATTACATCGAATCAAAATTTGTTGTGGTTATCGATGAAAGGAACACTGCAAATCAATTAATGCCTCCAGGGGGAAAGGCCCTATTATTACCAGGATATATTGCCTTCTTTTTTGAGATCACGTTGCAGGTTGCTGGTGAAATTTATGGACTTTGGTATACCTATATTGGAATTATTGAATGGAAAGAAGATATTATGTTGTTAAAATGATTCAACAAACGCTTTCCAGGATTTATTTTGAATTGTTTTGATTGTAACATAATCTATATGTGAAGGTATTGGTAAGTTGTCATGTAGTCCAGATTTCCTGTAATTTGCATTGAAATGCCAATAATGATCTTAATCCTCCTCTACAAATATTAGATTTATTAATTGATGACAATTATCTTCTCTAATGCAGAAGTGTAATATTCTCTCATCTTTCTGAGTCGTGTTATTTACAGTAACTCATGACGTAAAGCAGTAATATGCATGAAGCTATAGTAGGAATTAGTGATGTTAACAAGTCCAATCAGGTGAAATTGATGTGATGTCAGAATTTATTATCTTGCTGATGCATAATAATACTTAACCAAATATGACAAGTTGCTAGAGATAGATGTGAATGCAATCATGGAGAATTGATGTAATATCAGATTTTATCATCATGCTGACGCAACAATATTTACAGCATACCCCATTGCCAGCAGCTCCAATAAACACAAACCTATAAAAGTGATGAAGAGGAGGACTTTCTTGTTGCTAGAGGGTAACCATAAAGAGGATTTTCTCTGTGCTTGGATGCGGTCCTCTGATCTTGTTAGGGAATCATCCGATTAGTAAATTCTGCTCCCTTTTCTTTGAGATCTTCCGCGACCAATATCCAACATGTTAAATTCATCACTGACCAAGGTATAATGCCCCTCGCCGCCGCCGTCAAATTGAATTTACATCCCTTCCCAGCATCCTCGGCATCTTCTCAAGGTTTGTGTTTGGGTGAAATTTTGGGAAGGACATGGTGAAGATTATTTTGAGCCTTTGGTATGTTCATTAAATTACAATTTTAATTAAATTACAATTAATTACAAAGAATTTCTCAAAAAACAAGATTTGTTGTTAAAGATGTCTCATTTTCAACAGGCTTTTGTCAAACTAATACAAAAAACTAAATAAAAACAACCAACATCAATGGCTTCCTTAAAAGATTATTGTGCATTTTAGTCGGAAAAACTTTCAGAATATCTTACTGTACTATCATGAGATCAACTGAGAATTTAAGTGGTGAATACATAAGAAGCCAATTGGAAATTGAAATTAATGAAAGCAAAATCCAGGCTTGTAATATGTCCAGTTTTTTTTCATGATGCCACTATATTCTCTTAGCCCTTTGAATTTTGAAAATAGAAAGTGAGTGCAAAAAATATGGCATTACATATTTGGAGGATTGAAAATGCAGTAAGATTTATTTTTGAAGATATTTGATAAAGTCAATGACTTGGGCACAGTCCTTCTGACCTTTTCTTCATCAAGTAATGAGAATTTCATTTCTGCAAGAAGAAAACAGAGAATTTGCTATTTTGTTCTTTGTAAAGAAAGATTTCACATTTCTCTTGTCAGGATAGATGGTATCTTACATTGTATTTGAAGTGGAGAACTATTCAAGGCATGTTTCCATATTCCTCTAAATATAGAATCCTCATGACTTTTGTTTGATTAGAATGGAAGTGAATGAATGCATGACCTTTTTGAGATTTGATGTGGGAGAAATCTTCTCCTCCTTCCTACGTTGGATTCAATTGAAAAGCATGGAATCGGAATTGGCCATATTTTGGGGGGCACATTTTTTTGCATTTCTTTGAAATCTGACCTGCAATCATGGTGTATGTTTATTATAGGAGGGCTGAAAATGAATGTTTGGGGAGGAAAGTACATGATGGAATTACATTAAGTAAGTAATTATAATGATAATAATAAGGACATGCAATGGTACATTATAAAAAGTAACAATGACACAGAAATGTAGAAATGAAGACATATTCATTGTACCTTACCTTGTCCAATGATGTGATCTTCTATGTTGATCCTTATTTAGTTTTATTTGCAGAACTCGAAGGACTTACCAATTTCTTAAAAGTACTTCAAACTGATTTGTGTCATGAGACCTGTATGTTTTCAATGTAGACATTAATGTTAATTTCCGTTTTCCCTTTTTTCAGTCAGGTGTGACATTTTGAAACCTTGAACGCTGTCTAATAGAAGAGTAAAGATGGACAAATAATATAACTGAATTAATTCGTTCAGATATTAAAATCAGCAAAATGCATCTGTTACAAACATGTCCTCTGTAATGTGAGTTTCTTAATCCCCACATAAATAGATTGCCTGCTGAGAGGCATGAGGTGCTAGCTGATGGAAAATGATGAGTTCATTAACGTCCTTCTGGCTCTCACCAGACCTTGAATAGAGTACCGGAGTGTGACGTCAAACTTGCCAAGTTATCAAGGTTGCTTATTCAACAACAACAACCAAATTGTGCTAAACAATGGAGTGGTCATTACAGCCGCTCCAAGCACTGAATTTGCCCTGCTCCCACCGGTTGCTTGAATGATTTTGCGGTGAACCTCATGCCCAGGCTGTGTTGTTTCAAACCAGTAACCCTGATGATGAGCAAATATGACGTTGGCTCTTCGGTACTTTATTTTGTAACGTTTTTTACCTACATCCAGCTGAAGGCAAACCTGATTAATACTGGTTAGCTGTGTAATGGAATTAACATGCTATACAATATTGCTATTCACACCTCAACTGGTTGGTGCTAGTCAAGTGGTACTGCATGAACCAATTTTTTACAAGTGAAAATGAGCTGGCAATGGCAATGAATGTTCAAACATGTTTACCGTCATTAGCTTGTATTCAATATTTGTTAAAGCAACTTGTGTTATACAAAATTGTTGGTTTACATGTGAAAGTATTGGCTTGCAATATCTTTGAAATTTAATCGAACAAAAGGTTTCAATATGCTAAAGGCCAATTCTGTGCACTTAGTCTCATATGACATCATGACATTTCATCAACTTATTTCATCCAATCCCTTGATATGACCACTGGCTTTTGGTTCTTACTGTCATCACTACAAGTGGTCATTTCAAGAATTGTTTTCTTCTTTCATTATTAGATAAAAGACTGTATGGTAGTTTGTAAAATACATATGTTGTACCGGTTACATTGCATGAAATCACCCCCAAAGACTCTGTATATACCGATAACTAAAAAAAGAAAAGGAAAGAAATATATAACAGCGAGATAAAGCATAACATATTCCCACATCCTCATGTGCGTAACCAGAATGATTGCTTCCTACTTCCCTGTGCATGTCCTCCTTTTCCTAATGTAATATTTAGACATACAATATTTCACTCCTGAGGTCCTTCAGGCTTTTAGACAGAAATGCTGTTTATTGAATTACATTTACAGATTCTAAATTAGATTTTGTGACCCAAGGTGGTATTCTGAAAACTTCTGTTATCTTTTGTGTTAGTTAGAATTTGCTAAATGTAATGACAAATTGAAAATTAGACAAGTGGTTATGTGTATGCCCGAAGTTTTCTGCCCATGTGTAGAGTGAAGACCAATAACAAATGTCTATTCTGAACAATATAATTTTCTTGACAATTAACATACTTTCACTAATTTGAAATAACTTGCTTTACAGAATACAGCCCCCAGTGGTTAAGATAATGAATAGTAGATTGTCTCAGAGGGAATTTGTTTTGCCATTTATCTAATTCTATTGTGAAAAGAAAGTTAATAGACTATGGAATGAATAATTAGGGCAAGCTACATGTAGTTCAAATCCCACAAGTAATGATTCTTTTTTAGAACTACCAGCCCTTGGCCAAGAAGATTTAGTCTGCTGAGAGCTAGGATGGCATTAGGTCCTACTATTTGATAAAGAATTAATGCCCTTCTGATTGTCAGCTTATGATGTGTCAGCTGAACATCTTGTGACTTCATCAGCTACCAATCTAGTCATAAGCTACAGATCTTGTCAAACAGCACAGACTTGTCACAATAATATGTGGGATATGCTAAGCGTGGCTGAAGGATCTAGTCTTCCTAAATAAATAGGGTTGATTTACAAATCAAGATGGGTAAATTGGCAACTCTGAATCGGAAGGAGGATAAATAAATGCTTGATGGTGTAACCTGCTGCCGGTTTGTTTGATCTTCTGGGGCCGGGCGATTGATGTCATGCGACGTGAGACTGATTCCGAAATCCTATCTCATTTACAACGTTTTGTGTTGTACTGAGCAGTTGGATAGTAAGTTGTGTCAGACAGGCTAAGATATCAGATTTGTGTAAAGATTGGGTAGGGGAGCACCATTCCAAAATGTCTCTGTAAAGCACACACACAAAAATCAAACTTTATACATGTACATAAAATATACAGGTGCTTACAATTCTCTTTAATTTCAAAGAGGGTGCTAGTATATAATGGGGACACTGTTTTTAGTTTATTCACCTAGTAGGGTTTTAAAAGGGGTACAAGCTGGTAGTGCACCCCCCCCCCCATTCATGGTAAGCTTGACGCTATGATAAAATACTGTCAAATAGGTAATGTCAAATGTATCTGATAACTTGATCATTAGTGGTATATGTCCTGTTTGATATACAGTGTAGTATATTTCCTGAAATAAGAATACAGTTCTCCATTCTGGAAGAAAATACATGAAATAAAAACATAAAATGCAGATGGAGAGTTTGTACTATAGCTCTCCCAACCACAAAACCTCACTCAGTCCAGGTAAATGCTCTCTTTGGTTTCCAGACACATCAATTTTGTTGATTACTTTCCTTCTTATTTGCAACACTTCACCACTGTTAGCCTGAAGAGACTTTTCCATCTTGAAAATTGCCCATTCTTTGTGGCAAAACTGCTGTTCTTAAGGTTTAGTCATGAAAACAGAACAAAACAAGTGGAATAGCACCAAAAGTTGTGTCCACAGTACTGTAATAGATGAATACCCCACCCCATCCTTTACCCACCCACAGATGAAGAAATACCAGCACCTTTCTCAGACATTCACACTAACACACTGTGGCAGAATAATCTTATTACTTTCACAGGTAGATGTGAACTCATTTAATTTCTGCATGTATAATACAATTATGAAGGTAAATTTTCTCTGCGGTTTCAAAGAAATGAATTCTCTTTTTCTCAATGCCAGCCTATATTGTGCAATTTAAAGAACATGAGGATCTTGGTAGGAATCATAGTGCCAATGAAATACCACATCTATTCAGTGTTGGAGTAACTATAGAAATATATATTTCTTTGTTATATTTTCCCTCAATTATGTGAATATTTTAGATCTCAAAGAGCCATTCACTGCTTTTCTTAGACTCTCTACATTTCATTCTATTATGTGTATGTGGTAGACCAGGTAAAAATAGCAATAAAGAGTAAGGTTTACAAAATACAATGGTAACAATTAAATGCATGCAAATTAGTAGAATTGAAAAAAAATGTCTGCAAAGAACCTTGGAAGCAACATCTTGTGTATTTAAACTTCATCTTGCATGCGGTGCCTTGTTCATTACAACCCTCCTTCATTCCCGGTATTTACATCGATTTTCCATCAAACCTTAAATATAATTAAATTGTCAGCCCGCCTAGGCCAGCCATCGACTCCTCACGCACGATTTGCGACTTTGTTGCAAAATCCAGCGTAAACTTATTTTTATAATCGCTTTAACGTTGACTCTGCTTGTGTTTTTTGAAAACGTTATTACTCCTGATTTTTCCAGCTCGGAGATATTATGCTTCTGTCACTCAACGAGGAACATTGCAGCCTTTAAGTGCAGGAGCTCTCTGTCATTTGGTTTCAGAAATAGATTCTTAATAACTTTGTAATCGATGCCTGGTATAGCCTGGAGATGTGTATTCAATTCACGCTATTGTCCATTACTCAAGAAAGAGCTTGGAAATGCTTCCCTTGTTATTCATGAGTGCTGTGTGCATGGAAGTCATCTATTCAAAATGTACTCTCTTTAAAAGCTTAAGATTTTATTGACTTTGTCGACTTTGTCGTAAAGGGATATTCAAGTTTTTTGGATGCAGAGTTTCACTCTTAAAATGGTGTTGCAGTTTCCAGTTATAAAAAATTGTCGTTATAAGAGTCCTTGACAGCAAAGTTAAAATATGCCTTTGTATTGGAGTAATTCTGCATTATTTATGATGCAGTACTAAGTTTTTACTACACATGCTAAAAGTCACATAAAAGCATGACTTCAGACTTATAATCTGTATGTAGCCATGAGAGATGTTTAAAACTTGCATACTTTAACACAGAGTTTACACCCTTGTGGCAATGAACAGATGAGCTAAACTTTGCAAAAACACCTAAGCATTTTGTTCTTCTTGATTTTCTTATTTCTTTGCTAATTTCTCAGCTATTACATATATATATAGTTTGGCAGATGACATTTATTTTTTATAAGCCATTCAGAATGTTTTTTTTTTTTGTTGTTGTTGAATCTATGGGATCATATATTTCATCAGAATTTATATTCCATCATAAATACCTGAACTGCAGATTACCTTTAACACGTGAGGTCAATGTCTCTGTGTCCAAATGGGATTTTAAGAAGGCATGAGAAACTCATGCAGAAGGTGTTGAGAATCATTCGTCTTTTAGAATTTAGGTCAGCCTCCTTAAGTATTCCATCTAACGTGAAATGCAAGGTGTGGGATGGTTCCGGACTCGGTCAAATTTGTGAAGAGACATTTCAGTCAGCAAGCTCTTCACACCTGGCCTTTACCACACACGGAGTGATAGGTGCTGAGACGTGATTAAAAGGATGTCCAACCCAGTGGTTTAGGTGATTTACTCCAAAATGGATTCAGTTATATATAGATATGATTATGGATGTGCTAATGGTTATGGTAATATGGTTATGGTTATGGTATAGTATGGTTATGGTATGGTATTGTTTATGGTTGGTTATGGTTATAGTATGGTTATAGTATGGTTATATTATGGTTATGGTTATGGTTATAGTTATAGTTATAGATATAGTTAATTTTAATTATAGTTATATCGTAGTATATAGCTGTAGTTTATAATACATGCATAGTTATACAGATATAGTTATAGTTAAAGTTATTGTTATGAATAGTTTTAGTTATAGATACCGTACTTTAAACATTTTTTTCTTTCTGTGGCTTTCTGAGGACAGTCCAGAGAATTACATGTGGAGTTATCCAAAATCTTGAGCTTTTCACATACAGTGTAGTCCCAGAAGTGGAATCTAATATCTTTGAATACAGCTTTTTAGCCCTTTCCTATCATGTTCATCTTAATCCATGAATCCCCTTCAACTTCAGCTGATGAATTCAATTTCCCTTTTCTCTAACTTCACAATGTTGCTGTGAGCTGTCGATACTTCCTTTATAGAGAAGGTTGAGTTCTGGGAAGGGGTGAAAAATAATTTGTGAGCGTTATCATTGTTATTATGCAAGTGTGGAAGAACATTAGATAATTTATGTTTCCTGAAAAGCATGGCTCTTCAAATGCCTTCATATTCTATATATGGCATGTAACATTGTAAAAATTGAGACAGATTTTTACGCTACGTGTTTGTGTAGTCCCATATACATCTTTCTGTGTACAGAGCTTGTAACTTTACTAAGACTTGGCCAAATTTCTTATCATCTTGATGATTCCAGAACCTTTCAATACACAGGAATATGCGAGTTGATTAACCTTTTCTGATCGATTCCACACCGTTTCTTTCACAATGCAATTGCATGACCAGTACTCAACTTCATCTTTAAAGACTGAAGTGGCTTTCTCATTCCCTAGTGTCTTGTTGCATTCCAATTCCATTAAGGAAGCTAAATATACCCATCATTAAATTTTCATTGAATTGCAAGTAGCAGTTTGATAGATGAGCGCTTCAATTTGTTCTAAGGAAAACAGGTAGATCAAAAGCTCATTGTTGGAGCGCACTTCATGTATTAGGATGTAGAAGAGTGTATTTTCCAGGTGCTTTTAGCATGCTCTATAGGCTCTAATCTACTAGTGGGAAGGTTGAAATAATGCCATCATAATGGTGACAAACAAAATAGGTTTGTTGGGATGTATTTATGCATAACCAAAAGGAAAATCCATTGTCATTAGGTTTATATAAACACAATCAAGGCAAAACAAAGAAATAAAATCATGTTTGTGAGAATACATATTGCCTTTTTCAATTATAACACAAGTGTGATAGAAATGTTTTTTCTTCTCCTGGGGGGGGGGGGGCACCCCTTCACTCTAGATTCCTTTTAATCTATTGACCATGTACATATATAGACCATCGCTCTCCAAATTGTGCTGTTATTGATATTTAGACAGATAATAATTGTTGTTAAATAGCCACCAGATGGAGGAAGAATTGAAGCTCATATTAATATTCTTCTGCACACTGTTGAAATATATCAGAATTCCTGTTTCAATCAGAAATATTAAAAACAGAAAATGATTGGAAAAATACAGAACAAACTTGGGGCACAAACACAGAATTATTAGTCACATAATTGCAAGGTATGGGAAAAACAATCATTCTGGAATTGCCGTTCATTGTGTTCATAAAACCCAAGTAATATATAGGAATAGAGTCTAGACCAGGGGGGACCAAATGGAAAAACCATGTTGTGAAATTAAAAGCTTTGTAAATATGCAAGTTGTTAAAATGGCTGTGTAATTTGAAAAATCTACATGTACAGTGATTACATAACAAGTAACTCATGTCATGTCACAAAGTATCGATAAACATTATGAGGAAGTGCATCCTATATAACTGTCATAATTGATTCATGAAAGGTATATACCATTTCAATATTAATAAGATAGAAGTGTAATTTGTATACAGGTGGTTTGATGACTTCACTGAGGATGCAGAGGTTGTGGTTCAATCCTCGGCATGGTATTAAGTGAGATATTTCTGTGTGGAGATGCACTCAAATGTATATATTGTTAACAGCTAAATTATTCATACCATTACCAAGTTTTTTGTAATTTATCAAGTTTGTGAAAATTCAATTTGTCCCATGTTTCTTGAGATGAGACTTTTTTAAAGCTAACATCTAAAAGTACTCAATAATGTCTGTAATCCATCCTGTCCACCTTTCATTCATGTTACCAAAAACACAGAAGACATTTTTTAAAATCTACAAGGGATATGGTCCATTTTCTCAAGCTTGAGTTTGTTAAGGCTAATTAAGATCCACCTTTAGAGTGGCCAGATTTATTGAGAAGAGAAGGTGGCTATCTCTTTTCCTTTCACAATTAAAACAAGAAGATGCCTGGCTGAAATGAACAGGCCACAGGTGTTTTTTACATCTGTGTGTACTTTTCTGGCGGGAGTTCATTAATGGTTGTAAACCTCTGTGTCTGGAGATGGGCTGTCTTGTGCTAATGATGCCACTGTAAATCGGTCAAAGTGTGAAAAACAAAAATATGAAAGAGAGAAAGAGAGAGAGAGAGAGAGAGAGAGAGAGAGAAAGAGAGAAAGAGAGACTGGGTAAGACAGAAAGAGAGAGATAGGGATATCAGGTGAGAGAGAGAGAGATGGAAAAGGAGAGAAACAATGATAAATATATTCAAACTGGCAGGCATGAAAAAAGAGCATTGTCAATATAAACGGATGGATATACTAAAGACTAAAAAAAATTCTAAGAAAAGCATTCAAGACACAAATAAAAACAGAACTAAACAAAACATCTGTCCGCCCTTATTTTTACAAAAACAAAGAATCTATAGAAGAAGAAACAATTCTTTTAGCCACCCTTAAGTGAACTGTGGTTTACCTAAACTTGGTTTAGGTTAAAACCACCCTGAAATCGACATCTGGGGGGTGTTTCACAGAGATCCTAAGTCGAACTTATCTCTAAGTTGGACTTAAAAATTATGGAAAGCCGTAGCATCTCTGAAAATATTTTGTAAAAGTTATTTTAAAAGGCATAAAATGTTGATTCAAATCATTCATATTTTCTATTATCATGGGAGATTTCCTGTTCTTGCTGTGGAATTTATGAAAAGTCTAAAATACTTGTTTTTTTCACTTTTGAATATTTTTAAATTTAAAGCTACAAATGGCTCTCCATAATTTTTAAGTCACACTTAGAGTTTAGTTCGACTTAGGATCTTTGTGAAACACCCCCCTGAAGAAGTATAAAAGATGGCCCTGAGTGTGAATAAAAAATTCAGCAAAATTGGAGGCTAGAAACATCCAACATGTATCTCTTAAATTTAGAACTAATTTCAGTTACACATTTATGATTTTTGCAATGACAGGTAAAAAAAAACATCATGTCCAAAGGAACACACACAATATATCCCATGTCAACAAGAGGAGAGAACAGGCAAGATGGTTTCTCTTCGCCTAGCTGTGTCGAGGATATGAAATATCAATGTCACATCGCTAAAGGAAGCGGTGCAACCAATACAAAGACAACAATTGGTCCTAGAAATTGAGACATTTTATTGAAGCTGTAAGCCAACATCCTATTTCACAAGCAAATCGTAGGGCTACTGTGTACTCATCGTGCAGGGTGGTTGGTTATCGAGGATCCGATACGACAAATCGAAGGCCGGTATTGATTGCCGCGGTACATGTATTCTCACATTCCACGGTCTTCATACTTCACACTTCACACTTCCGCCACTTGCTCTCTCCATTTCATTTAATTTGTTGTTGTCCATTTTATATTTGTGTGTGTGTTCATCTGATGGAAAAAACAATCCCTTTAATAATATAGCAACCAGTCAAAGCTTTTAATCATACAGAGGTTTTCGTAAGTGATGGAAATAGCAATGACCGGTGTTCCTTCAATAAAATGTCTCCCTCTCAGTCAGAAATTGATGTTGTTGAATGAGTCAAGCAGCAGAAGATCAATCTTTTTCACCTTAAAAGGCATAAAGTGGCTTAAGCTACTTTTGATACCATTGCATTAAAAAAAGAAATTGATAGAACCCCTGGGCTTGATTTTTCATGGATGTATTTTGGGTACCTCAAAAGTAATGAAAATAAAAGAAAAATGTCACTTTGAATGCACGGTATGGCTGTGTGGTTGGGGTTGACACGGGGAGTTCAATGTGGTACAGTGAGAACAAATTATGAGATGATTTTTTTGTAAGTCATAAATAATGGCATCCATAGAGAGACTAGAAAAGGGGTTCATCATTATTCAATCAAGAGTTTGAGTTGCTAGTACAATGCTTATGCCTTTAAACTGGGCACATCATCTGCAACCGTCACTCAGGACCCAAGAGTAGGATTTACATAAGCTCCTAATAGATGCTCTTCATACTGATAGCAGTTGCTGCAGCTCATCTTAGTACTGACAAAATCCTCTTACTTTTAGTACCTTAAATACAAAGTTTTCATTTTTAGAGACTGAACTATACTCTGACTCCTGCCTTCACTCTCCAATTGTGATGTGAGATTTTTATACATTTAAATAACCAACATCAAAGACCTATATATACCTCTAATCCCCCGTTGCACTCAAATGACATTCAGTGCTTTATTGCACGTCATATATACAGCCCAAATTGATGATATTAGAAGGTAAATTGGGACCCTAATTAGATTGTATTTGACGTAAATCTGCCACACCACTCATAGCAGATCCCTGTGCAAATGTCAGCTGGGAATTATGGTGCACTCTGCAGTGTTTAGTTGCTGGGGTAGTTTGGAGAGCATTGAGGGGGAAACCTGGGGTGGTGACCAAAGCGCGCTCTTGTGGCGCTGGAAAATAGGTTGTTCGTACTTGAAGGCTGATTAATACCCATCCTTGTCAATTAATCAGTGCGATTTTGTATCAGTAGCCAGTGAGGATTCAAAGTTCATTCACTTTGTCCTTCTCATCATAAGAGACATAAGTTATGTATTAGATACTCTAAATATCTTAATATGTCATGTCCATTTACAGGTGAAATCCTGTTGTGTACATTTTTATTTTAAAGACAAATGAGAAATATTTTGATGGCAAGTAGAAAGACATTTACTCAAATACTTTTGCACAAACTTATTTGCAAAATTCCATATGTTCCTTGCCTCATGAAAATATTGGTATAATGTACCACAATCCTGTATCAGTTCACTGATTATGTACAGTCAAACCTGCTTTAGTGACCTCCTGTCTACAAAGACCACCTGTCTACAAAGGCCACATTTGTTGTTCCCCTTGGAAATGGTTTCTCATTGAATAATGTACTAAAGGAACCTGTCTACAAAGACCACCTGTCTACAAAGGCCACTTTTTGTGTTTCCCTTGGGTGGTCGCTATAGACAGGTTTGACTGTATTTTTATTTCTAAGTATTCAATGATTGGTGGATACTTGACATGATTTTATACTGTTTTTCCTCTCAACTAGTACTTTTATCTTTGATTTTAAAAGAGAAATCAGTATGAAAAAATGCAAAGATGTTCCCAAGAGGATCTGTTATAGTTATGAGGCAATAATATGTTGCTATTGCGGGCATTCCCTCAACAAAGGATTGCTATCCGCTTTAATAGCTGCTTTACACACCCAATAATTATTAATATTAGTATTACCCTTGAAAGCAAGTTGGACAAACTCAATACACATGACTCTGATTCTCAAGTTTAAAGAGCTCCCTCTAGTTGCCAAGTATGGCCAATGTTTAGGCCTGCAGCAGGACTTGGCAGTTAGTTTTGCCTAAATAAACTGTATTCATGCTGTATACAGCAAATGCTGTATACATGTAAATCATGTGGAAAGCAAATATTATTGAGTTGATGTGAAATTAAGTATTTATTTTCATCTGTGAATTGCATATTTCTCAATAATCTAATGTTGCCATTACCATCTGTTACAATTTTCTGAAAGTAAAACTTTCAACAATTTCATAATTTTCTGTATATTTTTTTTCTTTCTCTGTTTAATCTACAGGTAAGTGATGATAAAGGAGTATGAAATCAGTAGCTTGAGCCCTTTACAAGGTAAGGAAGGTAATGACAAGAGAATTTTTAATTTAGTTGGAGAGAGGTGAATTATCTTTATTTTATTTACAGTTATACAAGATATTTGGAGAAAATGGAATGAGAGATTGCAGAAAGGGATAGTTTAATTATTTCTTACTTTTTTAATTATTCATAGGAGAAAGTGTCCACTCAGAGCTAGAAGGGCATTATTTCTGTGTTAAAGTATATACATGTGTTAACGCCCTTTTAGCTCCAAAGAGAGGTAAAGAGAGTGAGAGAGAGAAGAAAAAGAGAGAGAGAGAGAGAGAGAGAGAGAGCAGGACTATATGGAGAAGGGATGAGGCAGGAAAAGAAAACAAGATAGATCGAAAGAGAGAGAAATGAGGATAATTTTTTTTGGAGGAACACCGACAGTAGAATATTGGGTGTATTGTACTGTGTATTTAAATACATACAATTTATTCCTTACCCTTCCTGAATAACCCTTGCCTAGAACATTCTCTGATTCAAGTTAATATTGATGTTGCCAAGCGCATCTTTTCATGCTCCGTTGACAACCATCTATTCCCAAAGGATAGAATAACCAGGCCATGTCAGGGGGTTGTGTCCGATTGGTCTAAGGTTTGGGGCCAGCACACCTGCACTTAATTTGTACGGCTTTGTCACTGTTCCTGGCCCTTCCCATCTCTCGTCTCACCCCCTCATTTCAGAGATTCGAGTTTGAAACAATCTAGACTTGATGTGGATGAACCCTTGCAATTTACAAATATGAAATCAATTACAATTTGTCAGAATATTGCTTGGTTGTCAGTCATCATTATAAGAAAGCAAAGAATTGGTTCTGTTAAATTAAGCTTGAATCAGTCATCTGAAAGTGATTTCACGTTCAGACTGTTCTCTCAATTCCGATGAAGCTGCCTTATTGTGTTTATGACTCCTTCAATTTATAGATCCATGCCTGGATTGTTGAAGGACAAGGAGAGTACTTAACAATTAGAAGTAAACTTCAAGAATGAAGAAAAGCAAGTCACGATAATTCTCTGATCGAAGAAAGTCCTTAAAAATCCATCCTTATGGGCAATGTGAAAGATGTGAATTGATTGTTTTAAGTCATGGTATGGACTCCTATCCCTTTATTCAAATTTAGTTATCAGAATATCCTCCAATGACTGCCTGTTTTTCATTTATCAAATCAGAATTCATAAAAATACAACAGTAATATTGTTCCGTGGCTCTTTGAGGCTTGCTATTCCTGAAATTCATCTATTTTTGGATGTTTAATCAGTGGCAATACTTTAAGAACATCATCCCAATAGGAGCAATGATATCATGCAGATGTAACAATAGAGAAGTGTGTGAGAAGGAAGAAGAAGATCAAATGATTCTTCATCCAGTAGCAATGAGTGGATTTGTAAGGATCAGTTGTTTCCTGAACATCCTGGCCATCCCGACTGCATCATTTCCACAACCCCACGCTCACTGGACATCTATGAATATAACTCACGTTATATAATCATAGCATATATATTCAAACTCACGTTAGCGGGCTTCTTACATTATTCCATTCCAGTATTCAATGTAATTACTTTGAATATCAAACTACTCAGGGGGATTTCCCACATTTTGCCTTATGGATCAATAACTTTTGATTGATTGATTGATATGTTAATGTTTTATTTCACCCGGTCGCTTAGAAAGCAAGTGCACGCGTATGCCTGTATTTAGGCCACCAGGGGAATTTACACAACTATTTAGTGAACAGTAAGACAAAATGACAATTACTCACTTCCTTAAAATGTGTTTCTTTAGAGCCATTTTGCTTAGCAATGTTTTTAAATGTTATTAAATGGTCACCACATAATTGCTGCAATCTAATATCACAAGCGAGGCAATGACCGATTGAAATTCTGTTGGGTAACCTAAAAGTCCTGTCTTTGTTGCATTGGTGGCTACTAAATTTTTAACTGTTATTATCATTTCATCAGATATAAAAATCTTCCTGATTGAGGATGCTTTGGGCTGTTTGTCTACTGAAAGATGCACTATAGACTGAGGAAAAAAGGCCAAATCAACTTCAAATTGAGGCCAGGTTTGCAACTGGTCGAAATCACTACAATATACAAATGGATGATCAGTACTTAGGGCCAAAATATTTCGCAATCTTTATTTAACAGTACTATAAGCTACTTAAGTCCATTATAAAATACTTATTTATTTAATTCATTTATCTAATGATCTTGGAACTTCTTCTAAGATTGGATCACAGTTTGATCCTGTAGTGTAACAATGGATGAAGATGTTGTAGGTGCATTTTGCTATGATAATGAGGATGCTCGATCTGTCCTGCTTAACCTCGTCTCATTAGTAATAGTATATTAATTAATGATTTCCTCTTCCTGATTGGATTAGGAATTAATCTCTGTTCCTTCTTTTTATCACTCACCATAACCCTGTAATTGTAATAGGGCGCGTTTATCTAGGCTTGCCGCTAGATATGTACATATCGAACCCCACTATCGAACCCCACTATCAAACCCCACTATACGTTCATGATTCACGGGATGTCGCGTTTATCTACACTTCACGATTCACGATAAAGGCCTTGTCTCTTCGCAGCTGCTCAGCGCCGTTTGACCCGGGAAGCAGACAGTTTGTTTGAGGTCAACTACACACACATGCTTGTACACAGCACATGGCGCGCACTGGCCTCCGAACCGGAAATTAACCGTGGGAGGTCCGATTTGTATGTGAGGTACAAAAGAGCTTTGCGTTTATCTAGCTCTCAGAAACGTGATTCTGGCTGTATGTCACATT
>BEXV01000253.1:150019-165727 GCA_003118195.1 Hemicentrotus pulcherrimus | reverse complement strand
AGACATGGTTCAGAAGAGATTATAGCTCATGTGAGATTGGGACCTGGAAAAAGGAAGAAAAAAAAGAATAGACATACCGTATAGAGTGAAAAGGAATAAACAGACGGATAAAGAAGACAAGAAAAAAAATAAAGGGAAAAGAAAAACTGTTAATAATAGAGGAAGAGTCTGAGAGGGAGCAGGGCAAAAGGTAGAGTGAAGAAGAAGAATCAACTAACTTTTGTTAAACAGAGTACCCTTTGATTTAACTTTATAGAAGAACATTTTTTTCCCAGGAATGGTTGAAGATGAAATACTATGTAAAAACTAAAGATTTGTTGAAAGGAAAGCTTGACCGACTGACCGGCATTCTCCAGCCGAGATGACTCAAGCATGTCCGACGATGGAAGGAAAGTCGAGCTCTCGACTCTCGTTCGTGAGTCCGTTTCCTGCAAGAGCTTGGGGATGGTGCCTCGGGGCGTCTCTGTCAAGATGCATGATGGGACATGAAGATTGAGAAAATGATTGGAAACGGATGGACAGGCACGGAGAAAAAAATGATATGAAATACAGTTGTCAAGGTCATAAGATGTGTTTGGATATAAATATTGATAAAACGTCTGTTTAGAGCGAGAAGGACCGTAACTCACAAACTGTAAAATAGAGTTTACATCTGAACATACAAAAATGTACAATGGAACTAAACGATAATAAGATCAATGTATAAAGTGCTGCCTATTGATTTTGTCATAGGGGTATTAAAATAGCTTGTGTATTAGTTAATCGAACTTTATTATGAACAAACTTAAAATGATATGATATTTCAGCATCTCAAAAAAAGATGAGATAAGTTGTTTGAACCATGATCTGTTTGTTGGGAGACTATTTAGCTAACCACTGGACTAACATATATCTCTTGTCTTGTCTACCTGTATGTTACCCTTCTCTTGTAGCACGACATTGCTAAAAAGAAATCAAGAAGATTAGGACAGATAGATAGACAGACAGACAACCAGACAGACAGACAAACAAACAATCATACGTACAGATGCACTGACAGACAAACAGACAGACCTAAACAGAGAGGCAAACAGACAGACAGACAAACAGACAAACAAACATATGTACAGATGCACCGACAGACAAACAGACATACAGACAAGCTGACAGACTCAGACAGACAGACGAACAGACAGACACACAGACAGACAGGCAAACAGACATACAGACAAACAGACAAACAAACAAACATATGTACAGAAGCACCGACATACAGACAGACAGATCAAGAGGATCTGTCTAGGCAGACCAGATGATGACATTTTGACTGGATTAAGTTGTCAAGGTTATCTGATGTTATTTGATGGGAAAGAAGATACCCTTTTTGTCATGATGGGAGCTAGTTTTAATTTGTATGAACCATTGGACAAGGTACATGTTTTAAGCCTTAGTGCAGCCTTCTTAGTTTAAAGGATTTAAAAAAGATCAAAATCCTTTTTTTTTCATCAAATGGTTCCTTCAGAATGATTAAATCTTTTAAAAATAGTTTTGAGAGCTTGAATTGACTACTAGTTACAAGAAGTAATAACTGTTTCTTTAACTTTTCATCCTCGTCTGTCTCACAGTCTCACAGTAATCTCTCTTTCTGGGCTCCAGTGCAAATTCTATTCAGCTTTATTAGTTGATAGAAAATAGAACAGATGCATAAACTTTAATTGTTTTACTTTTGATAGCTTATATAGAATCAACTTCTAAAGATATAAGAGAGTTTTGAGTGCATGAAATGACTAAGAAAAATGAACATCGCTCCTAATGTTTAAAAGCAGTCTCTTTCACATTAACTTTCTGTTTCCCAGGCTCAGGCTCCGATACAAGTTCCCCATTCAATTTCCTACCAGGGACTTCCCCTGGCTCGACGCCCATGAAAGGTGAATGTCCACCGTCAGTCGCTAATCACATCAGAATCAAAATGTTTATGTTGCCATGGAAACAATTAATGTATCTCACCTCACACAACTTTTATATCCCCAAAGAGTCTGCATCCAAATCCTCTTCATGTGGTATACCAGTCATCAACTTCAATGGACTTGTTGGGTGTTTAATTGGGTGTGAATGTTGCAGACTTTTCATTTCTCAAGACAATACCTGGTTTGATCATGACCTACTTTATGATGGAGATGAATTGTGTGATGATTAAGTTGGAGGGAGCAGTTTTCATGCTGTATTATTTATTTATTTATTTTTTTTTTTATAAATTTGTTTAAATTTATTTTTGAACGAAACTTGCTTAATTTGAAGCATATGGGTAATGAAAGTCTGCTAAAATACAGGGATTAGAGGGTTAAGAATTTTTTATGTGATTGCCCCTTTACCAACAAAGAAGACATCCAGGGGTTAAGAGTGGTAGCAGTGCTCATACTATTCTAGATTCATTTGAAACAAATATGTTTATATTTGCCATAATATTTTTGTCATTTATCAAATCATTGTTCTTTTTTTTTTTGAGATTCTTTAAGGAGTGTGGACCATACTGAGCACCACCAAAATAATACAATGCAAAAGTTTGATCTTTTCATAAAATGGAAAATTTCAACCCTTTTGTTTGCTTGGTGAAGATAAAAACCTCCCCATCTTCCCATGAATTTGAAGAGGAACAGGTGTCTGTCTGTCTGTCTCAAGGCAAGGGAGGTAATGCTTGTAGACATCTACCTGCTGTAGTATGGTATCTTTAACACATCCTGAACTAATTAACCAGGTGAACGATACTGGACTACTAACTCTGCAGTGATTCATAAACGTGAGACACGTCACCCTCAATCCACGTCTGCTTTGAACCATAACATCAGTAGTCTGCATCAATTTTAACTGGGTCCTGCCTTTCAAGGAGCATTGGTTCCAATTGGTTGGGGGGTCTGGGGAAAGCTTATAAAACAATACCATAACATGTAAGGGACATAGTACGGGCTGGGTTGTCTTTTTATGTTGCCTTCCCCCTCAATCTTTTCTCACTCCTTTTCTCCTTTTCATTTTTTCTGTTTCGTTTTGTTTTGTTTTGTTTTGTTTTGTTTGATTGTTTTTGTTTGTTTGTTTGTTATGATATGTTTCCCCTGCCTTCCAAGTAACTTTGTCACTGACTGTGGTTTCTTGTTCTTTATTTCTATTAACCCAATTTGGTCTTAAATGTTTAGACTTTATTGGATGTGAGCCACAAACAGTCATGGAATCCAGGGACCTATAGGTTGCAACTCAAGAAATACAAAATATCTATAAAAATAGTGGTTTTAGTTTCTGTTTTTTAGATTCTGATATTTTCCAGGATTACATCAAAATCTCTTATCACTGTTTCCAGTTATGTTTGCATACTTTTTGGCAAACCTGTATAAATGAAGGTCAAAAGAGTATTAGAACAAGATCGCCTTAAAAAAATTGTTCAATATTTTTTTCAAATTCTTAAAGTTTTGTAACTTTAAACAAAAAATGTATATTTTGTGTTCCCCTTATAGAGATATCTGTTTCCCAAAATGTATAGTAACCTAAAGGTTTGATGAATATTTCAAATATATGTTTGATTTGACTTTCTTTCATGACGTGGAATTAAAAATAAAAACAGTAGATTAATTATTGGCAGTTCTAATTTTGAATTTCATATATTTTTCTTCATTAAGTCAATACAATGAATAAATTGATGAAATGTATTAGAGTAAAACAAGAAGAGTTGGAAGATGGGAACAAATGAAAAAAAAGAAAAATAGAAAGCTTTTCAACACTCCACCTCCTATGAATGATGCAGACCCTACTCAAGATTCTTGAGGTGCTCAAAATCACATTCTCAGATTTACATGTGGCAATGCGCCATTGTGTACCATTGTAATTTTGCAGATATCATTTACACTAATTAAGTTGACTGCCCGCAGAAAGGCCATAGGAGCTTTGTATTCTCAATGGCACTTGTAGCCTTGTTGCTGGAAGCAAAAGAACATTCACTGTATGTTTTTACCTCATTCTGTAAGAATCTATTTTCAGGTCAGTACCAGAACTCTCAATTACCTTCAACTCTGTCTCATGCCCCAGTAGCTCAGATTATGCATGTTTTGATATGCACAAACTGACTTTATCTGATTGTATGTGATGAAAGATCTATTAGTCACTCATTTAAAATGGGATAATTTGTAAGATTTCTGGCTGTTCTTAAACACATACTGGCTTTAACTTGCTCTACAGTTGGCAATTTATGCTCATAATTTGATTTTTAGGCTTGACAATGGCTCGATTATGTGATTTCATATTGAATACAAAAAATAATTTTTGCAAATAAGCAAATTAGCACCTTGGACAAGGGAAATGATATGAACATGTATTGTAAAGTGTTGGAATGTAAAAGTCACATTTTGACTTTGATTGAAACCCATCTATGTAGCTGCTTCTATGATAGGAGAGGCAACATTATGTTTTTAAAAAAATCCTTTTCCAAGCACAGGAAGTAAGAAATAAAGAGACTCGAATAATTTAACGCATGAACAACATTATGAAATGTTTTGTCTCAGAACATTGTTATAAAAAGTAAAGCATGCGGCTTGGACTTGAACCCACTGTGCCCTAGGATTAAGGGAGGCAACTTCAAGAAATGCTCAGTTTAAAATTGTGAGCGAGAGAACATACAGGAGGGGGTTGAATCCCTGACCTGACCTCTTCTTGAAGTTTGTTTCTATCATGGTGAAAGTCACTAGATGACCAGAAGGATTGATATCATCTCTGACATTGGGACATTCTGCAGGGAATTGAACCCCAAACCTGCCGTAATCTTTGCTGTATGAAGTCATCATGGCCCCACCCACTAGACTCTCAATAGGTGACTAGTTGTTTGGATGTCATCTGTGATGTCAGGACACAAGATGGCACTCAGTAGTCCAGCTGCCAGTGTCCATTAAGACCACACGTTAATACTAGACCCTTGTGACAGGTGATCAATTTGTTAGACGTAGTCTCTGACATCATCACGAAAGAAGTTGGACTTCTTCAGGGAATTGAACCCTACACTGGATGTCCTGGAGCTGCTAGTGTCCATTTGTGGCTTCACTGACAAGACCCTCAAAACAGGTGACCGAGAAGCTGGAAATCACCCATGACGTCTGGACATTGATGACTAAAAAAACGCTGTCCATCATCATCGTTCATTCTAATGTGAGAACGACACCCAGGAGAGATGGTAGACTTGCAGTAATCTCATTAACCTGAACCTTAAACTGCAGATTAAACATCAAAAGGTAGTTGAGGATATTGCATTTGCCATTTTGACTAGGTCAGGTTCTTGATCACCTTTTGGAAGACCCCATGAATGATGAGCATCAATGACCTTACTACCAATATGGTGTACAGACTATTCTAATCTGTAATATACAGACCAATACCACAAGAAGGCTCTTTTGCAGCTTTTAGTCTTATTTAAGAAATTGATCTCAATCTTTGTTCCAACTATGCTTATTTTTTAGCAATTTCTTCTCTGACCAGTGACCATGAATAGTCCTACATTTTCTTGAGAATATGGATTTGTAATCTAGCAGGTTTTCTTGAACTGATGCATTTCTGTTTCAGGTTTCTTCCTTTCTTTTTCTGGAATTCAAGCATGAACTTCAGAGAAAGTCACACTACTGTTCCCAGTTATGCTATCATATTTCTGCTAAGTGATGACTGACGTATGAAATGCGTATCTCCCGCGTCGTTTAATTGAGCCATTGTCAAGGGTTGTCCTGGATGTACTAATTTAGCTTCCCTGGGAACCAAACAAACAATGGAAGATCACTTATTCCGTAATCGGATTTAATAATGCCTTTCTGAGTCAAGGTTGATGTGATAATGTGACAGGGTACAAGGCAGAGGATATCGTCTCTTTGTAAAAAGAATTATATGATTTTTCTGTTTCTCTTATTCATTGGTGCAGTCTTACAGTTTCTAGTCTGTTTCCGTCATGACACTTTCTTGGCTTGACTGCAGACTACTCCACTATATGCATCAGTGTCAGGGACAGGGTTAGGGCTATGGTTAGAGTCAAGATTATGGTTAGAATCAGGGTTATATAGGCCAAACGATTAGGCTTAGGATTAATTTATGTGTGTGGACATTCTGCACTTGTTCCACAGTCTTCAACCAATGATTTACTCGAAGAAGATTTTCTGCCTGCTTTGAAATCTAACCAATTCCACCCCTTCCATCAATGAAGATATTCTTAAAGACCACTCTATGAAGTACTTCAGTTAAAGCATTCTGGGGATAAATTCTATCATCAAATGTATGCCCACTACAATGCTTTCTCCTTCCTTTCCTCAATAGAAAACATCATTTGATTATGGTTAAAGTCCTTTTAAATTGCTGCATGCAGTATTCTCTTCCAGCAAATCTTAGAGATAACTGCCTCTTCTTCTTCTTCTTCTTTCATTCCTTCATGTCTTGCTTTTGAAGGCCACCATACAGACACGATTTCTTTCTACCTCATTGCCTTGCAAGTTTCCTGATTTATTTTTATTGCCCTATATAAATTATGACCTAATTATAGATAATTTGAAGGGGAGTGCTTGAACATTAATAATTCTGCTCTATTATGGCACTTCCCCACATAGCAGACAGACAGCCTTTTCACACACAGCTAAAATTCATCGTATCTAGTAATGATTAGAATCATCGTAAAAATTTAGTCATGATTATAGACAAAATTTCCCAGTGTGAACATCGGTTATACGATGTTGGGATAGATACGAAGTCGCGATCTATACGCCCCTAAAAGCAGGCTACAGATACGAAGTTCGTATCTAGAGAGCTTGACATTTTGTGTGTGAAAGGAAATTCGTGTTTAGTCATGATTAAACTGGATGGAGCGTGCGCTTTGATTGACGTGACATGACCTTCAATGCGCAATGGCACTACTGCGCATTTTACGAGCAGTAGTTAATCACGAAACGATTAAAGATCGCACCGAAATTTCTGTGTGTGAAAGGCTCGTGATTAGTTTAAACACGTTCGAAACACGTTTATACTAGTCATGTTTATAGAATTTTAGCTGTGTGTGAAAAGGCTAAGAGATGATGTCATAGTTGTTTTCCTCTCTTTGTTTCCTCATTTCAAGCTCAGTTTTATACGATTGCTTTTATTCAAGCCTGGAGCCATGCTTAAACTTAAAGCCCCACTGTACTATTTGTAGCTACTTGCTCCCTTTATATAGCAAACAATGCCTAATCGGTGCCTAGCTGTTGGTCCCCCATGATCCTCTTTTTCTTATGATACTTGAGAGTTGAGTTGATGAGATAGCCACCTGTCAGTGACCTCGCTGGGTGGTCTAATCCCCCTTGCCAAACTAGTACAGACAGGCTTTAAAGGTAAATTTGAGTTCCGGTAAAAGATATTAATTCTAAGCTTTCTGTTTCTCTGCATGTTAGTGTGGAATGATATAATAAAAGAAATGTCCCCTGAAAAGTACTGCTCTTCTGATGCCCTTATAATAACAAATATGATGAGATGTAGCTGGAAATTTTTGACCCACTATTCATGTAACATGTGTGTTTAATATAGCCCCATATACACATTTTCTATGGGCAGTGCATGTGAATATCAGTTTATATCATTTTAATAAGTCCAAAACCTCACAAAAGATCTAGTAGGATACATTCACCGATTCTTAAGTACTACTTGACCAACCTTTCCCAATTGATCCAAGACAGTTTCTTTCAACATGTAAAGCTTGACTGGTTCAACTCACTTTATATTTACAGATCTGGACCTATTATGCAAGAGCTTAGCCTTTGATATAAAACAAAACAGCTCAGCTTCACAATAAATAACAAATTGTACCTGTGATATTTTTGTAGGTGATTATGTCTATCAGTGAAACTTGTCTGGATAAAATTGAATCATCAGTCAGGGAGATTCCCCTGCCTGCCATCTGATATTGCTTGATGTTATCCTCATATTTTCACATTTAAATGCCAAAGACATACCTTGAATTGACACAGCCTTTAGAGTTGCATGTGGCTCTAGCCTTTGGGTTTCGTAGATAATGTCTGAGTTATTAGATTTCTTTGATACTAAATACATTGGATTGATGAAAAATGATCTGCTTCGGAAGTGAGATCCTAGGGATAAAGGAATTGAGAGGAAAAGACGGGATAGGAAAGAAATCTGTGCTTTGCAGATTTTTGAATTTTTTTTCCTTCAGGAAAATGGTATAGTATGAAGCTTGTTTTATCCCAAAGTTTCTTCCATATTACTCATAAATTGATTAGTCTATAATTCCAGACTATGTGATAATGCTTTTGTTTAAATGAAGGAAAAAGAAAATAATTCCTCGAGCTGAGACAATTAAATGATAGTTTGCCATCACTTAGCGACTACAGTGCATGCTTTACGCAGGTGTGTAATAGTGTACAGTCCAGACCTCACTGAGTCAATGCCAAAGTCTGAGCCTGCCAGAACCTATTCACTCAAACAAGCTCCTCTCTCTAAGCAGGAGCAGCGCACAAGTGGTTGAAGTCATATGATCTTATCAAAGAAAGAGCTGAGAGTGAGGATATCCACACTGTGGCTATGGTGCGGTGACTCTGTGACTTGACAACGGTTACTAGAGTAAGGAGTGGAAAGAGGGAAGTGCGGTCTTGATTCTGTTTCTATCGAGGGAAAGTAGTTCAGGGGATGCTGATGATAAAGGAGGTTGCAATCTGGACAACGTTTGTTGGAAGTTTTGAGGACAGGCCAAATGAATTACTTGCCTCTACCTTTGTTATGATTTTTGAAAGCTGAACATTTGTACACTTTGAGGTATGGCATCAGTTACCTGTTGATTTGTTAAAGATGTTGGGAATATAGTGGAGTGATTACAAGTCAACTGTGAAGTTTTGATCACTTGTCAAGTAGCCAAGGGACCTACAGCTTTACATCCTTTCAGAGGGGATTAAAAGGTAGATGATTAATGACGGCACTTGAGCTGGAGATGCACTCTTGGAGTCTTTGTGTGCCCAGGAGTCTTGAATAAACCAAGCTATACCAATAGAATGGAAATTTGAGATGACTTCTCTCTGAAAATGCTGGTTGAATCACGTAATGAAGTAAATAGGAGCTGTCTGTTTTCATTGAGGAGAACTGTAACACAGTTTTATCAGCTTTTTGTTGTGTGTTTGACAGTAGTGACAAGTGAGTAATTATCAGACGACATCAGTCAGGTCGGCCACATGATGCAGAAAATAGGATCCAGGTGTATAATGTTCACATGAGTATGATGATGATAACTAATTGTAGACTGTGTCATCATTATATTGTGCTTCATTAACAGATTTTGTCCCAGTACTTCACACGCAGGGAACAGCCAGCACTCATTAGAAGGAGATCAGAACCCTTTTCAATTGTCAAAGAGATCTGAGATATTCTGTGAAGATTTACAATAGTTATGTTCACATTGGACCATGAGAGTTTTAAACTTTAAGCTTGTGAAACCTCAAAGTTATACACAATGATCCACTAACAATGAAGAGTGTTCACACGGAACCAAAAGAACAAGTATTCAAAGATTTAAACTAAAAGCCGAGAAAGCATTTGTTTTAACAATAAGTTGGGGTAACCGTAAAGTTTATCGCATCCCCACGGAGTGAGGACCCCCCCCTTTTTTTTGTGGCGATCGCGCTAACCATTTAACTTTGACTAAACTCAATGTTTTGTAAACACAAGTGCGGAGAAGTCTAAACTTATGACCTAAAACTTGTAATTAAACGTGGACCACAGAGTGTCATGTGAACCTAAATAATGGTTTTGGGATTAGCAGCTCCGACTCTGTTGGAAAAGAATGGATGTGGCATTGAGGATTAGGTGATGATTTCATCTGGAGATCGAGGGGAGATTCACTCATACATGATGGGTCTCTCTTGGACGAGTATTTCAAATCATGCTCTGATCATTGCTGAAGAACATTTATTTCATCGCTTTTCACAGTCTTCACATTTGTCTTTTATAGTGTAACTATTTATTGTTTGGGGATTGGAAACCCAGACAGCACATGGGATGCTGTAACCTTGATTTAAGATGGGGACAAATGGATCATACTGCAAACAAGTTATTGTTTACTTTGTTGAAGAATTCAAGTGATTATTACTATTTTATCTATGCTCTATGGAAGTGATATGTTTGCTAGGAGAAACTTTAGGAAGAAAGGTTTACATGTAGTTTCTTCAGCCGATGCCCAGTTGATAAAACTGATTGATTTGTGAGCTCATAACCAGTTAGAAGTTGCGTACAGCGTAGGTGGGAACTATCATAAGGTCATAAGGAGTGTGCTGTCATAGAGATAACCGTATGGTATCTTTGAAGTAGGAGTGACTGAGTGACCAAGCATTACTGAGAAATCTTCGAAATATACTTCAGTTAGGATGGCAGCGAGCAACATTGGGATAATGAATCTTGCTACGGGGGATAAGATGAAAACAGGATGGGTTTGGGTGAGTGTCAGCCTTTTCACACACAGCTAAAATTCTTTAAACATGACTAGTTTAAACGTGTTTCGAACGTGTTTAAACTAATCACGAGCCTTTCACACACAGAAATTTCGGTGCGATCTTTAATCGTTTCGTGATTAACTACTGCTCGTAAAATGCGCAGTAGTGCCATTGCGCATTGAAGGTCATGTCACGTCAATCAAAGCGCACGCTCCATCCAGTTTAATCATGACTAAACACGAATTTCCTTTCACACACAAAATGTCAAGCTCTCTAGATACGAACTTCGTATCTGTAGCCTGCTTTTAGGGGCGTATAGATCGCGACTTCGTATCTATCCCAACATCGTATAACCGATGTTCACACTGGGAAATTTTGTCTATAATCATGACTAAATTTTTACGATGATTCTAATCATCACTAGATACGATGAATTTTAGCTGTGTGTGAAAAGGCTGTAAGTCTGTTTTATATCTCCCTCTTAGGCTATTATGTCTTGAATGATTAATTAAAGCTGATGTTGTACATATGACAGTGTAGTGGTCAGGTGCCCTAGTGGAAAAATGTAGCGATTGCCTTTCAGTCACTTTAGTATACTAAGGGTGCGTTCAATCAACACTTTTTCACCCTAGAATCAGGGTTTTCAAAGACGTTTAGTTTAAAACACTGTTGCGTTCAAGCAATTTTTCTTAGGTCGTAAAAGTAAATGTGTTTAAAACACAAACATGAAACGCTGAAAAAGACACTTTTTGTATCGTGATCCTGCAGAATCACAGTCGCAAACGGAGATCTCAATCATGATTCTATGACGTCATTATCGTGGCCTGTGATTCTAGATTTAAAAAATCGCTAGAACGCACCCTAAATATATCTACATAATATAGACTTTAGCTCAAGTTGTCTTGGGCATAATATTAACAAATCAAACCATGCTGTTTTTACTCCTTTCCACTGCTTCTATCCTACTCTTATTTTTTTCTTTTCCTTCTTCTTTTTCATCCTTTCCTTTCTCTTTCATGAATCTATTCTCATGCTTTCCTTATCCTCTTCTTATCTATTCCTTTTTCCTAAAAGTTCATTCTTTTCCAACATGTTCATTCTTTTCCAACATTCACCTGCTTACTGTATTTGTGTTCTTTTGGGCATAAATTAAATTTAGCAGGTTAAACCATGCCATTTTTACTCCTTTAAACTGCCTCTCTCGATCCTACTCTTTCTTCTATTTACTTCTTCTCTTTCCCAATTTCCGTTATTTCTTGTCTATTCCTTTTCCCCCCTAATTTTTCACCTGCTTACTGTATATCTGTTCTCCTCATGACATTTGTCTCAACATCTTTCCTTTTCTAGTTTATTCCTTGATTTGCTCTTTCGTTTCATACCTCCCTTTATCTTTCTTTCACCCTATTTATCCTTCTCTTTCCCAGCTCTCTGCATCTCTCCTAGCTTTGCCTAATTGCCCAATCAGCTCTGTTCATCTGCTCGGCTCTTGAAATAGAACCGTAATATGGGCCTCACCTTTTTATCAAATACCTTAATGTACTCATTTCAATGATCTAGTATCCAAATTGAGGTAAATTAACACCTTCTATTTACTTGCACATCCTCTAATATTCGCCTAATTTTCTTTAATTTTCTAGCATCTTGTGATTCACCGAAATGTCCAGTAAACCAATTAAAGCTTAGAAGGAAACCTCTCTCCATCATATAACAAATCAGGCAGCAATTGGATTAGAAAGGGTCTTTTAATGTTGTAGACTGGAGATGCGGTGTACGGCCCGTGAGCCTAAAATAGGTGTTCAATCAGATGGTCTTGTGCTAAATCATGGCGTTAACATGGAAGCACAGGAAACTGGGAGTTGAAAATAGAGTTAACTGTGTTTAAGAGCGTCGGTGTTGCTCGACTGATTACGTGGAGACGACGGCTGGTTTCTGATTTGCAGGTGTGACAAGGTTATCACGAGCCCTGTTTGAGGTAGTGGGTACAATTTGTTGACACTTTGAAGAATAAAAAAAAATAAAATGGAAAGAACATGAAATAGACTTACATTAATTTACTCCCCTTGTATGTTGTTTTCGTTATGTTAGAACATTTCATAAAGAGGAGGAGTTGATTGGGTATTATTCATGTAACTCACTTTCAGATTATTTGAATATTAATATTTTGAAGGGAATTACATTATATTTAGTAAACTTTGCATTTGACTTTTATATGCTCTCTCTTTCTAAGTGCCATATCGTTTGACTTTGGCGATCATGCTGTTCCACCACCCTCGGTTCCTAGTCTTCTCCATTAGCACCACTCCCAGTTCTTTCACTCCTCTCTCTTCCAACAATGTCTGCAGACTGTCCATCCAAAGTATCCTCCTTCTTCCCACAATTTTCCATGTCAAAGCAGGATTTTCTAGGCCTTCTTTACCTGAAATGCGACCCATGAAATTCAACTGCCTACTCAACATCTCACATATCATTTTCCTTTGCACTCTAGCTCGTCGAAGAACATCCTCATTACTTACTTTGTCAGTCCAAGGGATTTTCATCATTCTTCTTAAAAACCGCATTTCGCAACTTTCCAAACGCTTTTTAGTATCAGTGGCTAATGTCCTTTCATATGCACCTCTGCTAATTCCATACTTGTGGAATAGTTTTCAAAAAACGTTTTGTTTGTGACACTTTACTTAAACTGGCCTACATTGTCTGCAGAAAAACAGAGGGTGTTAATGCATATCGGCCTATCTATAAACACATTATGAAAAAGCTTCAGCCCAGGAGTTCTACACCTTCAGGTATGCGTGTGCAATAATTGTTGTGGTTTTGGCAGACCTGTATGTATCATATAGCCTTTAGACAAGGCCTTATGTCTGATAGACGCCGAGAGACTAAAAAGAGACTAATTGCAAAAACCAGAGCGAGTGGCCCAGCCAAGTGGCCTAGCCAAGTGGCCTTTAGTAATCAGGTTTGGATTTCTTATGTTAACCCTTGTTTCCGACTGGAATGCTCTACCGAAATGGTAGCGTCCAATCACCGAACGTAGTATGAATATCTATAACATTGAACGAAAATAACCAGAGTTACAAGGCCTTGTCAAAAGGCTATGACCCATAGGGATGTGTACAAGAAGATACCCACCTTGATTCTCCTTGCCAAGTTATTAAGGAAACACCTGGAATCTCTGGCATGAAGAATCAAAATAAGGCAGTTCATGTATACTTATCATCGAGACGAGAGTCAGGAAGATTTACAACATCTGATGATTAAAAAAGTGTGCTTAGTTTGGTAAAATCTGAAAACACTGATTATGAGATTTTTTAAAGATATTTTAGTATCAAGATGCTAACTTTTCTGTGCTATTGTGAAGTTTCTTTCCACTTTATGTGGAATGACAAATGAGTGATGTTAAGTCATTTACATCCCTAGCCACGATGTAAATTCCCTTTTGCAAAGAACTTTTGTAGAACAAAAAAAGAATGGTGCATGTACAGATTTGAACAAACACCTTGGTGATTATTGTGTGACTGTGCTTTTGGCCAGACAATATAGGATGTAACTTTCCTTAAAAGTTTTTTTTAATGTAATGAAGTCACTAAAGGAATCTTTGTAGTTCATAGAGGCATGGCCATTGATTACCTGTCATTTTAATAATACTCTCTCGTTGATGGACGACTGGTGAATCCCCCTTTCTCTCTCTTTCCGTGCACTAGTCCAATTCAGGTAATCTTATCACCTCCATCAGAGTAACTGGTCACATTCTAATCACTATACAATTGAATGAGACATGAAGTATGACACACCTGTTGTGTGTCAGCTTATGTTACAGAAGGGTCAATGAACTTTAGGTCTTGAACCATTACAGTGGTTTATATATACTTCCAATGAAGCGCAATCTTTTTTCTGAAATCCCATCAAGTTGAATGAAGATCCTGAAAAACTGTCATTTTTGTTAGAGACATCAATAAAATTAGAATGGTGGATTTCCCTAGGATTTGTTTAGGATTCAACAATATGGAGCTCCTCTAAAGTAATTTCCTGTCAAAATGTAGCCCGATAATGGAATTCTTTGAGTTATGACTTTCGGAAGTATCTATAATAATGCTGTGGATGACAATGAGGCATTTCTATTTTTAGATTCAAAGGAATTTGATGGTACTTTGTTGTAAACTTTTGGTTCATTGTAATGTATCATATTTTGTATGGTTAACATTGCTTTTGTCATAGAATTTTATATAACATGGATGCCTGTATAAAGGCTTATGAATGAAATCTTTTGAAAATAAAAGTTCTTCATGGTTTATTATTTGTTAATAGTAATCATTCAACTCTAAAGAACATAGATAAAATTTATTATTACTTTTGAGTCATCCTTTGTTAAGAGGTATCATGACTCAGAGTTCCTCTTGGTTCATGTTATTTGTCTATTTTCCAAAAGGAATGCCATCATGTATATTTCAATAATATAGAAACATTCAAAGTTACCCCCCCCCCCCTTAGAAAAGCATTTAGGAAAATGCTTTAAAACTTGACTCGATGTATCTTGTCACTTCATGCTATTTTGTCTGTTTGCCAAAAAGAAAGTCATCACAGCTCTGTTAATGAGATGCAAGCAGCAAACAGGGGTAATATAGGAAGATGATTATAACCCCAACATCAGTACTTTGTGAATTATGACCACATACATACCATGTGCTGTCACAATGTGACTTACTGCCATTGTCTCCATGCCATGCCTGAACAACAAGGATATGTATTGTAAGTGCAAGATGGTATGAAGTACTGAAGACCGAAAAAGGGGTTGTATGACATATGCTCCTGTAACAATTATTCTGCACTCAATGTGCCATTTTAATTCTTAATTCTTAACTTCATCCCTGGCCAGAACACTTTATTTATCCCTAAACCTACATTGTAACCTTAAACTTAACCCTGGACCTAACCGTTACCATATTTCAACTTTAATCCTTACCCGTACACTTTGGACATGGTAAAACCTGGAGCAATTGTTGCTTAAGCATGTGTCGGCCGAGTATCATACAATGCATATTATAAGATGGTATCTTTGAATTTGGTCTAAAACCATTCAAAGGTACCTTGTGCACACAATCCCTACTGACGCACTCAAACCTGTGCATCATTTGTATACTGCTGTTGAAACATTCTAAAACATGATCTAGTAGTGCAAGACGGGACAAAGCCATGTTCAACATTTTCTCAGGTGACAACTGTTCCAGGCCTTATTCTGTCATAAGTGCAGTGTTGGGGGGGGGGGGGG
>BEXV01000253.1:136326-149987 GCA_003118195.1 Hemicentrotus pulcherrimus | reverse complement strand
GGGGGGGGGGGGGTCGCAATTTGGTTTCACTAGGTTGGTAGAGTGTTTGGTCTGGAGTTGAAGTTCTGAAAGTGTATTGTTAGTGTTAGGGTCACATTTTGGTTTGACTTAAGTTCTAGGTTTAGGATTAGGTTTACCGTAATTAACTGTGTATAAACAGCACTTTTTTGCCGCTGAAAAAATTCAAAGTGGGGGATGCGTTTTTTTTTTTTTTAAGGGCTAAAAAGAGGGGTGCGGTTAATACACGAGGGCGGTTTATACAACGTTAATTACGGTACTGTTTATTTTACAGGGTTGAAGATAGGTATTTGGTTAGTTAGGAAATTGACAGTGGGGCAATATTGCTGGAACACATGTAGTCAACCTGACAAAGCACTGAATAGAGAAAAAGGGCTTATATGACATCAAGACAATCCCTTGTCTAAGGAAATGAGGCTAATCTCTCTTGGATTAAGTGATCTCTCTGAGGGGATTAGATATCCATTAATCATGTCTGAGTATCCTCTAGCTGCGACATGAGATGATTGTTCTGGAAGAGATTTTAATTTACTCTCAATATTGATCATCCTTTAAGACGGTGATGTCTTTATCATCTTCAAAACAGCAGTCACTAACTTATTTGTTTTTTCAATTTGTCCAGTTTTTAGAATAAAACTCATTTTGCTTAGAGTAATTTCCTTTTTATATAGAGAGGACCCTGGCATGTCGTAAGGAATATTACACCATAAATTTCTTGTTGCATACACTAACAAATCATCTTATTGTTAATTTCTGGAAATTTAATGAATTTAATTAGGACATTACGAAATAGAATATCAACTACACACAAGTTAGTATGTACTTTTTAAGTATCCCTCTTTAAAGATAAACTTTAGTACTGGTCATGCGATTGCATTGTCAATGAAAAGGTGTGAAAAGGATCAGAAACAGTTGATCATGTAGCATGCAAGGTTCTGGAGTCATCAAAATCATAATAAATTTGACCGAGTCTTGGTAAAGTAACAAGCACTGTACACAGAAAGCTATAGATAGGACAACACACATGGTGTCGGGGCTAGTACTACCTTGATTTCCTTGTCTTTCTATGCTCATTACTCAGCCAGTATACATTTTCTTCCAAAATTGTTTGGTACATGTCATTTATTTGTAATCTTGAACATCCAGTATAAGTTTTGTTTGATTCTGTGAGAATTAATTTTCTTTTTTTTACCAGAACTGGAGTTTATCTTTAAGCCCCGTTCAGATATGAAGCAGCAAAACTGCAGTATTTTTTATGATGATGTAAAATGAAATACGCATCTTATTATCTTATAATCCAGAGCCCAGTAAATATGTGCAGGACCTCTGTTGCAGTTGCCATTAATATTAAGTGCGTCATATCTGAAAGTTCCTTTAAACCGACATTTTTTTTTTTTTAACTTATCTATATTTCATTTTTTTCATGACCTCTTTCCATTCTAATAACCTTGCTAAAGAAAGCCAGATAAACCTTAGTTATTATAACAGTTATTATGCACTGGTGCATGAAGGATTATTGGAAAGGACAGTTTCTGGAGGGTTTCAGAAGCTCTGAAGCACAATATCAATTTTCTTAATCAAGTTGTCTCCCATCTTGGTAGACCTGTAGCAGGTTACAAGCTAGTAGACTGCGAGGGTTGTATAGCCTCAGGGTAACCTAGATTGCTTCGTTGAATGTCATTGTACTGTGTCATGATTAACATGAATGGTTAAAGTGGCTGTTAGATCTGTGGGACATTCATATCACTATCTGAATGAACGAATGAAAGAGAGACAGAGGGAGAGAGAGAGGGAGGGAGGGAGGGAGGGAGGGAGGGAGGGGGAGAGAGAGAGAGAGAGAGAGAGGGAGAGGGTGTGAAAGAATGTGACAGACAGACAGAAAGAGAGTTTGATGAGAGAATATAACCAAGTAATTTAAAGGAGAAAGTAGGCTAAAGAGGCATATATATGTATTCTAGTTCTATGTTGTGTGATCTCGTTTCTGGGAATAGAAGCAACAGATAGAAGTAAGATGGAAAGCCTTGATCACTAATGTCTGGAACAGAATAGGCACCTAGCAAGCAAGCAGCAGATAACAGATTGGAGGAGCCAGATACAGAAAGAAAGGAAGAAATAAGATGATATGATGTAGAGAAATGAAGAATTGATATTTTAATTAATTTAGTTTTTAGATATTCTTTGATGGATGAACAAATTTTATAAACATTTTGCAGACATTAAATTCGTGATGTGGAAATTCATATACTATTTGATAACTTGAACAGAAACCAAGTTATGCATTCCTGACATATCAAGACATACAATCTAGACATTCTTCCACCCAACCTTTGGAACACCCTCAAAATGTTATTGGTGAGAGACTATGTTTTTCTTCAGACTTGTAACTCTCTTCATGAATATCAAATGTAGTTTGGGTAAATCCCTCGGTATTGTATTCGCTACCCAACCCAAGGCACACAGGTCGCTGAGTGACACATAACTCTACTATAAGGTCCTAGAAGGGAAAATTCTTTCCAAACTAAAGGGCAATTCATACTGAAAATGAACTCCTTGCACTTGTTTTTCCTGTAACAGTATTGGCTGAAGTTAAGAATGATAATTTCATGATAGGATAGTTAATATAATTTGACAGTCTAGCATTAATTAATAGCTGATTGCTAATGGGCAATCACGTGAGGAGAGAGAAGTTTGCTGAGTTACAGATTGAAACTAAATGTACTGCCCTCAATAAACACAAAGACACACAAAAATAATTGTATTATTTGTTTTTCAATTTGTATATACTACTAATACTAAACTGCTGTTCAAAAGTGTTGCTATATAAAGAAAGAGTGCCATTTCCACTAGGTACCGGTAGTTAATTCAAGTTTTTCTGTGAAACTTCTGCATCAAAGTGAATTTTATGTGTTCTTTTTCAATGTTTAATATAATTATATAGACCTACATCAACATTGCATTTGTTCCTGACTAAATTATTAACGGGATAATCTTTCAAATGTGAACCAGGCATGCACTTGTCATATCTGCAATGGATTCTATTGTTGATAATCTCTAAGGCCAATGCCATGTAGCAGCTCATATTGCCACAGGGGTTTTGAAGCTTCTATAAAATTGCTTTCAATGTAAACCTAAGCAGCTATTTCTATTATTTACTTGCGCATACCGTCTTGTAAAGCGGAGTTGAGTAAATTCGGCTTCTTTTCCAGCTCAAGTTTCATCACAAAGTTCTCCTAGGTCCAGGCCTTAGAGCGCTTGTGATAAACAACTTCAGATGGGGACCATGTGCAGGGTGTAGCTTTTCCTGGGAATATTTCTCAGTTTAAATACTTTTTGGTGACCTGATTCAGGATTAGGGAGGAGGTTTTTAGTTATCTGTATTTAGGTCTTGTAAGACCTCTCATTTAAATGCAAATTTCTCTCTGAATCCAGCTCTGATGCATTTGTGTTGCAGAACTCTTGAAGGGAATTGTGAGAACAGTTCTTCAAAGTTGTAACATACATTTCCGTTGGACTTGTATGTAACTCTTTGTGTTCATCAAACTGAATACGGTGTAAAAGTATACCTGTGAGAATCGATACGCATTTGAAGAGAATTTTCGAGCAGTGGAAGACTTGTTTGAAGATGACATTATCAAGCTTTCTTTCCAGTATCTTGCATCTCGTGATCACACTCCACATCTTATGCATTCTGTGGCCTCCTCGATGATGAGGCTAAGATGGAAATAACCTTTGAGGAATATGAATAGGAATATCATTTTATGAAGTGCTTCCATTTAAAGATGATGTTTATTTGCTTCTATGATGCTTGTTCCTTGATCTGATGTTCTGATCTATACTTCATTACCAGAATTTGTGTGCTTTTCAAGGATATGGAAAATAAAACATGTGGATGACTTTTGGAAGAGTAAATAAGAGTGAAACTTGAATACGTGAGAAGGTTTTAGTAAAAAAGGATCCTGATGTGCTTTCATGCCGGAATATCTGATTTTTTTCTTCTTTGGATGATGTTACCATTCATTTGACAATATAATGAGTCAGGTAAAATACTTTACATTTCACCTAAGAAAAATTGAGAGTAGATATCTCTTGACATGACAATGAATTAATGTTCAGATATTTTATTGTTTATTTTATACAGTCATTTTACTAGAACATGTTTGAATTTTCTATTTCCAGTGTAGAATAGTGCAAAAGGATTGCTCTTAACCTACTTGGAAAGAATTCAGATGTTATTAAGACACTATCCAAGCAAAATCAAATGATGAGTATCAAGGATATATTGAGCGGATGAGGAAAGCTTCATTTTATTATTTGGCTATCTATAGCACATCCTGAATATTTATAGAGATGCTTGAGATGGTTTCGGTTAAAAGTTCATCCTTTGTAAGAACAAATATAATCCACTTGTTTGATGGGTAAGATGCGTGTATTGGCAGGATATTAGTAATCGAGAAGGATGGGAAAAATGTAAAGAAGTTAGATTAAGACTAGAGAGTAGGATGTAGGAGGAGGAGAAGGGGAAGGAGGTGGATGAGAAAAGAATATGATGAAGAAATAGAAAGGATTTAAAAGATAAAAATCTTTTGTGAATGTATCTCTAATTCCTGATCGGTTTCATATCAATGGAACTGCCTCGTGATAGACAAGGAAAACATCATGTAGGACAAAAAGAAAAGAGAGGAAAGGGAAGTTGTGACGTATTGATGTTGTGATTAGCATGTAGGACTTTATTTGTGATTTTTAAATTTATTCTCATACTTTTCATACTTTTCCCTCCACAGGGATTTTATTGATTTTCATTTGCAACAAACTAACAAACATATTTTCCAGGTAATTAAAATTTGTAATACTTTAAAATAATCAGTAAATATATGTGAGTGTATGATTGTATCATTAAAACAAATATTACAATTTAGCTATTTTGCAAATGCAGATATTCAGAAAGTCAGAAGTAAGGAATGTTTACTTATGACTAGAGCATGTAGTATATACCTTTCCACTATGTGCAATCCCCCATACATTTGCACTTTTATGTTTTCCTTTATTTTCCCCCAGGATGTATCATATATCCTTGAATGTTCCATAAGGTCAGGTTAATAATTAAATCATGACAGGAAGGTAAATTCAGATACTATCTGGAGGAACTTGGATATATTAACACATAATCAATTAAAGAGAGGAAAAATGGTCAATATTTCTGAATCAGGGTATAAAGGTACATGAGTAGCTCTGACGTGTGGGTTATTAATTATTTCCTGTTCCTGCTTTCTATGGAGGTGTTTTTTTTTNGGGGGGTACTTGATTATTACTTGTCCTGAAATAAATTGTTGTGATGTTTACTATGTATTTTGGACTTGACATATATCATTGAAAGGAAATCTCAATTTGATATGTTTGCTAGTGCAGTGATTCAAATAGCATTTTCTTTGCAATCCAATATAATCAAATTATTGCACAAGAAATAAGTTTAAGCAATTCATTATCATCATTGCCTTGTGAAAATATCATGAAATTTAATTAAAACCCTTTAATTCAAAAGAAATGAAAATAATTTGGATTTTTGTTTTTGTTTTGCAGGAGCAAATGGCTTACCAGATTGAGGAGCTGAACAGACAGATCATTGAGGAGAGACAAAATACAAGAAGGTAAGAATCCTGGAAGGAGAGAAGAAGCTGAAGTAAATACATTTAGTGTTTACAGAGTTGGAAAATAACATGAATGATATGACATGAGCTATGGGATATGTGGGAAATTTGATTGCATGAGAGGAAGAGAGATGTAGATGAAGAAAGTTTATGATTATGTCATGAGGTGAAATAAATAAATGAAGACAGAGAGATAGATAGATAGATGAATAGATAAGGTGCGAGAGGAAGCCGGTGCTGGGACAGAGAGAGCGAGAGATAGAATGAGAGAGTAAGAGAGGGAGAGAGAGAGAGAGAGAGAGAGAGAGAGAAAGAAGGGAGGGTGAGGAAAATTTACAGACAGAACTAGGGATTAAAAGTTCCAGTTAAAGAAACTGATGGAAAATTGTCTGATTTACAAAGTCTTTGGTGATATGTTGGTGTAAAAGCAAGCATTCCTTCAGATCTTTAAGATGCTATGGAGCACACCTTGATTTCCACGCTTCCTTCCAACCGTCCTTGATATCCTGGATTGCCTTTAAAGTGTTCACATTCCAGTTCTCCTCTAGTTCCTGCATTTGTCACCAGACCATGGCGAGTTCTAACCAACCATGACATCCCCCTCCTAGCCGTGACATCCCCCACCTAGCTGTTACATCCCCCTCGTAGCATTGCTGAGAGATGCTAGATCCAGGATTGATCTGTTGAGTGCAAGAAGGGCATTGATGTTGTATCAGATGGTAGGAGTTGGTGCCCTTCTGGCTCCAAGCATACGATGATTGGTCAAAATGTCCTTTCCTTCATATCTCCTGTATCCTCGCCTCATCACTCTTCCCTTCATCAACACATGAAGGGTGGGGGAAAAGGGACGGATCAAATGAGCAAAATTAAATTAATGGCTGTGACTTTTTAAAGTTAGATATGGATGACATTGGATTGAGATCCCAACGAAATATAAAACAAGAAATAGAATGCCCTGAAATAACTAGCTGAAGCACATTGCATATTGTGGAGTGCGAAATAAGTGAGACCCCTCTTTCATTAAAAAACTTGAAGGAAGGAAAAAAAAGAAAGAAGAAAAATAGGGAATACATTGCTGTTTGACTTGTATGCATTTTCTTAGACATAGATTCTATTTATTAGAAATCCCTCAATATATATAAGATAATGAGCTAAAGTTTGACAATTGTATTTATATAAGAAAGTTTATCCACCTATCGTATTTTGTGATCTCAGCTTCAACAGACTTTAACTTTACTTTTCTTTTTGCAACTTCTGATTTATCCCTAAGATCTTTCTGCTTGTACCCTGTGGTTTTCTTTCAGTATTGGGTCACCTTTTATGAAGCTGAACTATGACTGCCGGACTTTGGGGGCAGACAATTTGATTGCTGAGAGCCAGAAGGGCATTACCCCAATGTTTAAGATAAGATTATGAGTTACAAAATTTCTGGTTTCCAGGAGACTCTCTCTGCTTGAGGAAATCGCTTGTGTTGTGATTCACCTAAAGAGGGCAGCATGTTATTTATTTGCCAGGGGATTTCCCCTTCTTGCCATGATCTAGCTTCACTGGAGCCTGACCCTCTAAATATTTGGATGCTATTACCGACGTCCTTCCCATCATGCACAGGGCAGGGTTCCGTGATCCAATCAGTCAAGAGGTATTTCCTTCCATGTCACTACTCCCTTGTGTCATACTATTTTCTTAGCCTAAATCTGAACATGTAACAAAACAGTGACTATTATTGCGTTTGGCGATGAAACACGTTTTTGAAAGTGATGTTTAGTCAAAATGTTTCTTCATGCTTGATTTGAAACAGATCACACTTGATTGATTTGCTGGTGGTAGCAGAAGTGCAGGAGTTTCCTGGGTTGAATCATGATATCCTACTGCACATGTCAGTTTGTTGTTTTTAATATGAATTAGCATGATGACGCGCGCCATGGCAACAGGTTGTGGTGATGATTAGAACTGTCACATTGACTGACTGACTTGAAATGCTATCATATTATTTGTGCAGTGAGTGTCATCTTCAGGGGAGCTTGACCCCAGAATCGGTTTGGATGTAATTATCCGAGTCCTTCCTGCTTACTTGCGGCTAGGTATTTCACACATCAACCCTTCCTATCTCTCCATCATACCCCTTCCCTTGTGTGCCCTTCCCATACACCCTTCCCCAATTTTCTTCCCCTGCCCCCTTATTTTTTGTAGCTGACACAGATTTTTAATTGACTTCACATTTGTCAGGCTCTTCACCCACTTCATAGGAAAATCTTGTGAGATAGATCTTTTTCATCTTTGCTTTGTGCTTAATGAATTCCCTAAACACTTAAAAGAGTAACCCTGGTAATGTTTACATTCTGTAAAATCATACCCTAACATCCATAATCTTTGATTATAAACTAATATTGTTTTAAATCTGAAAAACAGGGAATACTTTTATCAGGCTTTTGTAACTTGTTGAAGTAAGTCTATACTTTTATATTTTTCACCACAGGGCAAGTTTTATATATTCAATTTGGATTTAATCTCTGTTCATATACCCACCTACCACCACCCTCTACATTCTCTTTCTCTCTCTCTCTCTCTCTCTCTCTCTCTCTCTCTCCATTTATTGAGAGTCCAGAATTCAACTATTAAAACAAAACAAAAATAGAATAGATACCAAATATCAAATCAGTGTTAGTGTTTGGTATAATTTGTTTTAAAAATTGTAGATCCCATTATAAAGCACTGAAGGCAGACACTGTATCACACATCAACTCAACCAGTGGGCCAAGAACCATGTTGAACTTGCAAATCGGTTGCTAGTCAAGTGAGCCATCTATAGTCAAGATCCTTACAGTCACGATCACAGTGGAAGAGTTAGTAGAGATGGAACTCCACTGTGTATTGTAGGACCTGGGCATGAATCATTCACAATTACATGATTGGGATGATGATGTATTTTAGGTGACCTGAATATTGAATGACTAATGTTGGTAGTTAAATAGAAGATGACATCTTAGACTGCCTTTGTTGATCACCCTCTTTCACTTGTTACTCTGACTAATAGTGCTGTCTCTCTCTCTCTCTCTCTCTCTCTCTCTATCACCAACTCTTCCTTTTTCTCCTTTTTCTCTTTTTTTTTCCCCTTTTCTCTTTTTTTTTCTCCCTTTTTCTTTTTCTTTTCTCTAAACCAATGCTAGCTATTTTTATAATGAAATAAACATGGTGCTATGTTTTCCCAATGGATATTACTGTTTGGAAAATGAAAAAAATTGATGAAGGTCGGTAAATGAGAAGAAATGTATTATTATGTGATTTTGTTTCTCTAGACCCATACATTCAACATTCAGGGGTTTGAAATTATTCAAGTCCCAGGGTTTTATTAGTGATGAGAATGGGCTTTTCAATGCTGTACATCTATGAAGATTGGTTTTTAGTAGTTTTAGAATATCTTGCCATATATATCTTTCAATCTAAGAAATAATTTTTGTTATTACTTGTCATTTAGATTAATGCTTATTTAATCTCTTTATTTTTGACTACAAATAGATGCAAGAATTGACATATTTTGTATATATATATCATGAAAATGAACTAAATAATGACAGGCATATGAAGACCATCTTAATAACAAGAAATCAGGACAATTCGTCGCTGTTTTCACGAAGTGACGGTAGTGAAAAAAAATTGCATTCACTTTGCGTTACAATTTTCCTCACTACCGTCACTTCGTGAAAACAAGGACGAATTGTCCATAAAACTCAGAATTTTTTTGAAGGCATTATTGTTAACTTGAAGAAAGAGAGGGTAGCTTTTTTTTTAAAAGGTAAAAGGCACATTAGTGAAATGAGGTGTCTGTGGAATTTGTGAAAATCACTTATATTTGCACCTCTCTGTCCAAAATCTTGTTTGAATGAGCCATCAGGAAATTAAAGTGGGGAAGAAAATGGGATTAAATTGATGGAAAATGGGTCAGAACCAACAAGAAATCTCAGGCTGTTTAGCTTCATGAATATGCAGAGTCATGATTTTCAGGTTTTCTTGGTTGCAGGTGCTCATGATGCACCTGTGTCAATAAAACATGGATGGAGGGATTAACCCCTTTTGTACCAAGTGTAATGGTGAAGATGTTATTAAAGATATGTGGGATAATGGAATAGGATTGAAAGGGTTAGGTGATTTACCCTTGCCATACAGGGATTAATTGAAGTGGTGAAATTTGATCATCGTAGGCTAGATAATTCAATATGAATTTTCAATTTTTGTCTGGATGTATATATTTCTATTGTTAATTTGTTATACCATTTTATATAGTGGATTTAATTGAAATGAGCCATACATTTTGAAAAATATATANCCCCCCCCCCCCCATTTTGTTTGTTCAGCATTCTCATTGTCTTATTGTTTGTCTTAGATTAAATTATCATTATTTACATTAACATATTCCATGCCTGATTAATGATATGTCACAAATACACCCACACATGCTTCCAGCCTTGTTAAGGACTTGAAGGAATAACAATGCAAAACAATGCCACTGATTGGACCTGTCTGCATGACATTTCACACTCATCTCATGGTAATTATCAATCGATGAAAATATGTGATGCAGCACGTTTTAATGAGTAATTAAGGCAGGAGTCAATTTACCATGCCACCCTTATGCTCCAACTAGGCGTCAGTATTTAATTTTACAGATCCGACAGACTGTACAGAGTGTTCCAAAAGCGTTATGGTGCCATTTGGAGTATGTTGTTCATTATAATGTGCCTCAAAAGAAGATCTTCAATGCAGAAATGGAAAATGATAGCAAACATTCTATTTTACAGATTGACCAACTGTGCAGGGTTGTTTCAAAAGTGTCATTGCTCCATTTAGGATATGTTCTTAAGTATAATGTGTCTCAAAAGAAGATGTTCAATGCAGAAATGATAATGGATAGCAGGCATTGAGTTGAAAAATGAGTCTTTTTGGTTGGTTTGTTTTACCTTTCACCTTATGCTTGTACATAAGCAGCGAGGGGATTGATGGGGACTTGGTAATGAGGAATAATGCCTTACTAAAGGGCACTAGCATTGACTTGGTTTTGAACCTAGAACCTTCATCCGCTGCTCTACCGCTGAACCATCGCACCTCCTCATTTTATGAACCGTTCAGTATATTTTAAAAGTCGGGGGGAAAAATACTTAACAAATTTCGGGGGCTACTTTTCAAGCTTACTTGCATGAAAATAACACTCCTTAATTAGTTTTACATCGACCTCTATGTAAGTGTTTTTGGGCTCTTTTATGACTTTCGGGGGCGCTTTTTAGCATTTTGGGGGTTAATTAGCCCCGAGCCATGTGTATTTTCTGTTAAAAGTGTTGCTGGTCCACTGAGGGTACGTTGTGAAGTATAATGTGTCTCATGAATAAATATTTTGTTCACAAATGTGAATGATTATGAACTCAAAATGAACATAACTGCAATTGACATTACAAAGTTCTTACTGTCTTCTTGTGAACAGCCTAGAAATGAATATCTGTTTGGAGCCAGAAGGGCATTAGCTGGTATCACCTTACACAGAGTTAACACCCTTCTGGCTCTGGCATGTAAGCTGACAGTTGGTTCTGATCTTGGATACGTACATGTAGGAGGATAACACATTGACACAATGAGGGCAGCTTTTCCTGGTGCTTAGGGTTGTAGCTGCACTTTTGTGCTAATAAATATAAGCAATCAAACAATAATGGGGCATTAAGAGAGTGATTGGATGAGAGGAAGGGGAATGGGGTGATGAAAAGAGGGGTAATGGGCAAGAGAGAGAGAGAGAGAGAGAGAGAAGGGGTGGGGGGGGGGAGAAATGAGTTTGGTTCTCGGACAAAGGACACAGGGATGGAAATATGGAAATTGTTTGTATATGGATTATTGGATATAAGAGCAGAAGGATGGAGAAAGAAGATGGAGGGATGGAAAAAGGGGTTGAAGGTAAATGGTCTTCAAGTGGACATCAAGAAGAGAGTTAAGGATGGATTGAGAGGCTTGTAGGAGCAGATGAGTCAGGATGGACAGAAAGGTGAGACAGGAAGAGAGAGAGAGATAGGTAGAGAGGAAAAGAGGTGATGAGCTGGTAGAAGATGAAAGTGAAAGACAAATTGAAAGAGAGAGAAAGAGAGAGAGAGGAGACAGTGAAAAAGCAGAGGAGAAGACAAAAGGCATAGAATTTGAGCTCTCAATTAATCACATTTATTTCCACGTCTCGGTGGCAAGGCGGAAACATGCTTTGTGTTTGCTCAGAATGAATTACGAATCTGCGCAAACTAATAAACGCATCCCGTTGCGGGACCAGGTTCTCCGCGCGAGGAGCATAACGTTTACTCGGTCCCATTATGAGGGGGAAAGCGTAAGCGTCTTAACAAAGGACAGTCACGTAGTGGGCCATGGATAGATAGTTTCAATATCAACCTCCATCGTTGTTGTGTATTGGCACCGGCATTCATCACGGACAATGAGAGAAGATTTACTGATAGCGTCCCTCTTGACATTGTGAATTTTAAAATCAGAAATACATCGGTTATTACTTACTATCTGCTATAGAACAAGGTGCAATGAACTGGTTGTGTCAATTTGCTCTTGCTAGCGCTGAATTTGGCATGTTTATTTTTGTCAGTTTTTATTATAAAGATTTCATTAAATCTTGAGAAAGTGCAACGTTTATGGGACAGACATGTAAGCTAAAGTGGCACATCATCATTGAGATATGAATGCGATCTGAAGGGGTGGATAAGGTGAATAATTTCAGAATTTGATTTAAAAAAGAAGTATAAATGCTATTATGAAAATGATGAGCTCCAATATGTGGTTATCTGTATAATTATTTAGGGAGAGTTATTGAGTAAGCGAAAGAGATTTTTTTTTAAATAGTTGACTGAATATTAACAATTCAACTCTATAGGGGCATCTACAATGCAAGCAAAAATCATTTTGTTTCCCCTCACATTCCAGAATTTTGTTGGAGTGTTTTTTGTTTTTAAACGCTGGCAGAAACTCTGCTGTTTTTTGTAGTGTAAATGCTTGCTGTCAAAACTGGTGAATTATCAGTTTTTTGCTCATGTGATTCTCCTATTACATGCAGAGCAGCAGCAAAAGGTGCATGTGCACAACTCACAATAAAAAAAAAAACAGAATTATCAAACACCCCTTTTATGGGCTTTTCCAGATGTAAATGGTAGTTTATTATTTTATTTCATTTATTTGTGTGATTTCTAGAGTATGAATGTATTCCAAATCATCTGTTTATTGAGTTCTCTCACTTTTGTGAGATTTGATTTGTGTATTTGAATGAGAAAATGAGAAATTCTATATTTTTTAAAAACATTTTTAATCTTGGATATACTTTCATGTGATTGATCTGACATCAGGATATAGAAGGAAAAAGAGTTCAAATAGAATATGGATAAAGAGTCGGATAGGGAGAGGTACATAAAGAGAGTGACAGGGAGGGTCAGTAAAGGTGAATAATCTTAAAGACTCTGTAAATTGCTGACATACATATATGTCATCTTGATATGAGTGAAGGAGTATTGTGATATAGACAGAGTATGAGTCATGTGGAATCATATAACCAGGTGAGAGACACAACAGCCAAGAAGCTTAGGCAAAACTAATCTAATTGTGGGACAAATATTCATATTCAATGCCTCTCATGCTCCTCACTGTCTGCCAAACACACTCCCAAGCCTCACCCCTCTCTCTCTCTCTCTCTCTCTCTCTCTCTTTCTCTTCCTCTTTTCCCTTCTTCCTCTCTCTCTCTCTCTCCTTGATTCTTCCACTCTGCTGCTCTACTCTCTCTTTCTCTCTCTTTCCTCTCTCTCTCTCTCTCTCTGTCTCTCTCTCTCTCTCTTTCAATTCTCCTGTTTCTACTCTCAGTCGTTACGCTATGTAGGCACTTATGCCCTTTTTTGTACTTTGTTTCTCTCTGACTCTTCCCATTTCCTCTCTCCATCTATCTCCCGTCTGCTTCTCTCTCTCCCCCCCCCCCCCCCCCCCCCC